>OLKM01000971.1:35000-69400 GCA_900291075.1 Melanogrammus aeglefinus | reverse complement strand
GTGTGTTGTGTGGGTGTGTGTGGTGTGTGTGTTGTGTGTTGTGTGTGTGTGTGTGTGCTTGTGTGTGTGTGTGTGTGGATGTGTGTGGTGTGCATGTGTGTGTTGTGAACATTCTGCGCACGGAGCCCGTTGAGAGAAGCGGGGGGGGGGAATCATCGAACTCATTGGAGGGTGGTGTGTTGAGGAAAGTGGAGTGGGGAGTGTGGAGGTGGTTGCGGTGGCAGCTTGACTGTTGTGTGATGAAGTTCCAGGCTGTTTGGGAGGGGAGGAGAAGAGAGGACCAGGGTGTCCATGGTCTGGGATCCAGGGGTTGGGTTCAGGAGTTGGGTCCATGGGCCCTGCCAGGGGCTCGGGGCCCCTACAGGCCCCAGAGCCGGGGCCCTACAGCTCCAGCCAAGCCTGCTTGCCCCTCCAGGGAAGCTCAGCCGTCGCAGGCTCGAGAGTACCCTCGTCCGCTGCGCTGCTGCCCGCGTGCCCGCTCGTCCCCCGACTCGCCCCCGCTGCTGGAGCTCCACTCCAGGTCCCCGAGCAGCAGGTCATTGCCCTCCACGTCCACCTCCATCCTCTCACAGGGACGGGAAGAGACACAGTAGAGAGACAGCGGAGAGAGAGAAGAGACAAGACACGGAAGAACACAGAGAGAACAGAAGCAGACAGGGAGAGAGACAGAGAAGACACAGAGGAGAGACAAGAGCAGAGAGAGGCCACAAAGGAGAGAGGCAGCAGAAGACACCACACAGAGAGACACACACACACACACACAGACAACGAATGTTCAATTGGCCATAGACAAACAATTTAGGAATATGCCAATAGCAACACTAAGAAACAAACGTCTGTGTCCATAGCAACCGCTCGCACAGAACAACGTTGTCGTTGCCGTTGTCATCGTTGTTGTGACCCGTTGTGATGGTGGCCAACGACAACGGCACGCGGCCAAGACAAGGACAGGAAGTAGCCGGAGATCTGCAGATGCGGAGCGGTCTGATGCGGCGTTGAGGCGCTATTATGTGCTGTAGCTCCATGCTATATGTGCTATATGTAGTGTAGCTCCATGCTATATGTGCTATATGTAGTGTAGCTCCATGCTATATGTGCTGTAGCTCCATGCTACATGCTATATGTCCTAGCTCGATGCTATATGTCCTAGCTCCATGCTATATGTCCTAGCTCCATGCTATATGTGCTAGCTCCATGCTATATACCCCAGCTCCATGCTAGATGTGCTAGCTCCATGCTATATGTGCTAGCTCCATGCTATATGTGCTAGCTCCATGCTATATGTCCTAGCTCCATGCTATAAGTCCTAGCTCCATGCTATATGTGCTAGCTCCATGCTATATGTCCTAGCTCCATGCTATATGTCCTAGCTCCATGCTATATGTCCTAGCTCCATGCTATATGTCCTAGCTCCATGCTATATGTCCTAGCTCCATGCTATATGTCCTAGCTCCATGCTATATGTCCTAGCTCCATGCTATATGTGCTGTACCTCTATGCTATATGTGCTGTAGCTCCATGCTACACGCTATATGTCCTAGCTCCATGCTATATGTGCTAGCTCCATGCTATATGCCCTAGCTCCATGCTACATGCTATATGTGCTAGCTCCATGCTCACCCTGGTCCGAGTCAGACTTATCGTCGTCGTCGGATCGGGTGGAGCCGGTGCTGTCCATGCGCGTCCGCTCCACCCCCAGCTGCTCCAGCCGCCGCCGCAGGTGGCGCCGCTCCCGCTGTAGCTGCTCCAGGGTGTGCTGCGCCCGCCGCTCGCTGTCCTCCAGCCGCTGCACACACACGCGCGCACACACACACACGCGCGCACACACACACACACTTAGTATACACGTGGAGACAACCACACAAAGTCAACACGGTAATCTGGGTCGTTTTGATACGGTTACTGAAATAAGTCTTTATTTTAGATAAGGGAGCTGAACCCACCTTAAAGGTACATCAGTGAATCACTTCGTATCGCTCAGAGTGTGTGTGTGTGTGTGTGTGTGTGTGTGTGTGGTGTGTGAATGTGTGTGTGTGTGTCGTGGTGTGTGTGGTGGTGTGTGTGTGTGTTTGTGTGTGTGTGTGTGTGTGTTAGTATAACACTACAGTGTGTGCCCGTACACAGCCCACTCCTGCCAAAACACTGCAACTCGGAAAGTATCACATAAAGTTGGCGTGTGTTCGTAAACCCAATGCGTTAACCACGCCCCCCCCCCCCCCCCCCCCCCTCTTCCCAGCTGTGTGCGTCCACCGGCTCTGCAAGCGGTGGATTTAATCCGAAGACCCGTCACGTCCCAGACGTGTGTATCAGCGCGGCACACGGACCCAATCGGCGGGGCTAGAGAGGGTATTTTAGACGTGGACCTCCACCCCCCCCCCCCCGCACCACATCAACAGGTGGGTGTGTACCGTGGTGACCACAGGGGCACTGCGTGTCCCGCTATCTCATAGGTCACCCCCTCACTCAGCCTTCGTCACCCCTCCGGTGTCGTCCGCCCACGCCAATAAACTGTCCCTCAGGCACACACACACACACACACACACACACACACACACACACACACACACACACACACACACACACACACACACACACACACACACACACACACACACACACACACCGATATGTGGTCCTTGGCCTTCATCAGCAGGCTGAGGGTAGTGTGTCTGCTGGTGTCTGGACCCAGCGGGACCAGAGACTTCAACCGCTCCAGACACTGCCGTAGGTTAGCCCGTCTGGGGGGGGAAGAGAGAGAGAGAGACAGAGAGAGACAGAGACAGAGACAGAGGGACACAGACAGAGACAGAGAGAGACACAGAGAGAGACAGAGACAGAGATAGACACAGACAGAGACAGAGAGAGACAGAGAGAGAGAGAGAGACAGAGACAGAGAGACACAGACAGAGACAGAGACAGACAGAGACAGAGAGAGACAGAGACAGAGGGACACAGACAGAGACAGAGAGAGACACAGACAGAGACAGAGAGAGACAGAGAGAGAGAGAGACAGAGACAGAGAGACACAGACAGAGACAGAGACAGACACAGACAGAGACAGAGAGAGACAGAGACAGAGAGAGAGACAGAGAGAGACAGAGAGAGACACAGAGGGAGACAGAGACAGAGACAGAGAGAGAGACACACAGACAGACAGAGACAGAGAGAGAGAGACAGAGACGGAGACAGAGACAGAGACAGAATCGGAGACAGAGACAGAGACAGAGAGACACAGACAGAGACAGAGAGACAGAGACAGACAGAGACAGAGAGACAGAGAGAGAGAGAGAGAGAGAGAGAGAGAGAGAGAGAGAGAGAGAGAGAGAGAGAGACACAGACAGAGACAGAGAGAGACACAGACAGAGACAGAGACAGAGAGAGACAGACTGTTAATATGATAGACACATTGCACATAAGGGGTGATCATCAAATTTTACCTGAAAGTAGCAGTTACTCAACGGTAGGAGGTGATTGGCCGACGAGGCAGGGAGTAAATATCAATATAAGATATGCTCCCTAACAGCGTTAACATTACGACCCGTGGCACTTTAAATCAATGTCACACCACTCTTCAGCCCAGCACCAGATAAGGGACCTGAACCGACCCGAAGTGAACCCACCCTAAAAGACATCAATGAATCATTTCATATCTCGCAGCGTGTGCGTGCGTGCGTGTGTATGAGTGGGACTGGCAGCCTCTGCAGCTGCGTCGAGTTGAGGTGTTGGTGGGTGTTGGAATACCGCATGACCCATGCATTACATAACAAACCGGCAGGCACCCAGTGGTGCTGCCGTTGGCAAGCCAGTGAGCCAGTGAGCGTGCCCACTCGCCTGTGCGTCAGAGCGTGGGTGGGTAGGCGGGCCCACGTCCAGCCTCTCCCAGAGAGGGCCGTGGTCGAGGGAGGCTTCAGCCGCTCGGAGCCACGCGAGCTGCCAGTGCAGTCGTAGCTACGCCACGGTGTTAAAACATTCATACTGGGAGCTCTGGGACTGGAGACTGGAGCTGGGTGTGTGTAGAGGAACACGCACTCAGGCACGCACAAGCAAACCAGCTGCCTGTCAACAATGACTGAGTCCAAAAGGGCAGTCCTGGTGGCCACATGAGAACCTTTCCTTGTTGCTAGGCTAGAACCAGTGGCTGGTTGCTAGGCTAGAACCAGTGGCTGGTTGCTAGGCTAGAACCAGTGGCTGGTTGCTAGGCTAGAACCAGTGGCTGGTTGCTAGGCTAGAACCAGTGGCTGGTTGCTAGGCTAGAACCAGTGGCTGGTTGCTAGGCTAGAACCAGTGGCTGGTCGCTAGGCTAGAACCAGTGGCTGGTTGCTAGGCTAGAACCAGTGGCTGGTTGCTAGGCTAGAACCAGTGGCTGGTTGCTAGGCTAGAACCAGTGGCTGGTTGCTAGGCTAGAACCAGTGGCTGGTTGCTAGGCTAGAACCAGTGGCTGGTCGCTAGGCTAGAACCAGTGGCTGGTTGCTAGGCTAGAACCAGTGGCTGGTTGCTGGGCGAGGACCCCGTGTTCAGGTGAGAGCCAGGGGTGGTTGCTACGTGACAGCCAGACGTGCCCCGCCCTCTCGGCGTCCTGACTCAGACCAACTGGTCTGACGGCTCGACTCATCCCGGGAAGGGAGGGGCGTTTGGACTTGGAGCAGGGCCGTTGGGTGGCAGCCTGTCTGGGTGTGAGCGTGTGTGTGCCCTTCGAGTGTGTATGCAAGGCCAAACGAGTTCCTCCAGATAACGAGGGCTCCCGTGCAGTGTGTTAATAGGTGAGCGTGCGAGTCAAAGTTCGGCGATAACAATGTGCGTCTGTGCTGTCTGTCAAACACCCAGAGGCCATTGGTTACATGAACCCGGTACCCCTCTCTCCTCCCCTCCTGTCCCCCGCTCCCAACTGTTTGCATAATACCCCGGGACGGCAAATAAAAGACAGACGCACGGACACGCCCAGAGACACTTCCCCTTCCTGGACGCTTTACCGGTACGACGGGGTCAGTGTCCAACCGAAGTCCTGCCAGCGGTAGAGCCCATAGCTGCCCCTAGCAGCCTCCCTTTGACCCCGCCAGGCTCCAGTGCTCTTGCTTGTGTGTGTTTACACTGAGTTATTTTCCCTTTAGACAGAGCCACGTGCCCTACTGTACATTCCTGCCATGCTAGCATTTACAGTCCTCCATAATTTAGCCTCAAGCAGCTAGTGTGACATGCAACATACAGCCGGAATGTAGGACACCAGTCCCATTGGTCTAGCTTCAGGCACCAATATGGGACTTTAAAGTACAATATTGATAAGATAGATACATTGTGCGTACTGTTCAAGTGTGGATATTGACGAGTCTTTGCTCAGGACATATTGTGGTGTTCAATGCCTTCATTTTTGCGGGCATTCCTTCCGTTTGACCACTTGGACTGAAGGTTATATTGGGCCGACTCTGAGTATGAGTATGTTGGCGTCAGGGACCGAGACTCTGAGTCAGATTGGCGTCTAACAGACTCTGAGTCCTCCATGACTCTGAACCTACACCCAGAGGCCGGGCCTCATCGGGGCAGCAGTAACCCGAGCCGGGTGGATAGCTGGGTAGCCACGCTGGTTAAGGTTACCAGCTTGACCCTTTCGCACCACTGCCTGCTAGCGGCCGCCGGGTTAGGGGGGGCGGCCAACGCACTCCTGGGCGCCTCTCAGATCCAGAGTGGCTGAATGGGTATTAGTGTACGCTAATAGGACACCAAAGAGGCCAAATTGACATTTGGACCAAATCTGAAAAAGGCGATTTCAGAGATTCAAAATCGAAATCCCATGACTAACTGATGTTTCAACTTGAGGAAACGCCTTAGTCGTTTAACCGCGTTTCTCCTGGTCAGCGTGTTTGCGTGGGGGTTGCTAACCCATGCTGAACCAACCCAAAGCAGAGGGTTGTCCATACGCAGTGTTTGTGACGGTGTGTTCCCATCGCCCTCCAGCCTGTAGATGAGAGCATCTGCTACATGACTACGCGTTTATGCAAAGGGGAATGTCAATCTTTGTTTAGGCCGCCTAGGGGCCGTTGTCAAACGCCCGGCAGGGTTCGCTGTGTTCTGGAACTGAACATTCGGGGCGGTTTACAGTAAGTCTGTATTCACAGTATCCATAAAGCATTTAGGCACATGGAACAAAACAAACCACTGTGTTCAAAAGCCGGACTCCACATTGCATAATAATAATAATAGGTCATTATGTAATGCGACGAAAAACAATAAGTAAGAAAAGGCAGCAGGAAACGCGTTGTATGTGGAGAGGTCCAGGGTCTGTTGGTTCCACGCCCACAGACTCAGAGGGCTTTTACTCTGAGGCTACGGCAGAGGAGTGGCGTGGCTATATTCAGACCCGAAGGAGACACACCACCCACACACACACATAAACACACAAACGGCCTTTACATACCTGTTCTTTTCCATTTCGTTGTGCGTAGACCTGAGGACACAACAGAAGCAGAACACGTCATTAGCAAAGCAGTTGAAAAAACAGACATTTGTGCATTAAGAACTGCGAGTTTCAACGAGATATTTCCCACTTCCTATGTGCCGTCACTGGTCGTCAAAGGTCACATTACTACAGGACAGAAACAGAGACAGAGAGACAGACAGGTAGAGAGACAGACAGACAGTCTGAAGAAGAAGAGAGGGTGTGCTGGTTGAGCCACAGCCTAAAAGGAACAAGCAGGAACTACAGCACAAAGAGACCCCAAAGCCACCAGCATAATCCAGTTCCGCCAGGAGGCACAAGGAAAAACAAGCCCACAACACACACACACACACACACACACTCTCACACACACACACACACACACACACACACACACACACACACACACACACACACACACACACACACACACACACACACACACACACACACACACACACACACACACACACACACACACACGTCCAAGAGGTCACATCAGTTATGTGGTGAGAGGCATTCCCTAAACGCAAGTGACCCCCAGTGTTATGATCCCCTTCCATCTCCATGGGCTCCATCGGTAGAAGGATCATAGGACAGGGTTACAACACCTACAGTTCCAAAGAGCTTCACTCAGTACATTGCAGTGTGTGGCGCTCCACTCTAAAGTAGAGTTCTCCTCCCTATGGAACCTCCTCTTAACATGGTCCTTGAGAGGAAAGGGACAAGCTGACCCCAGTGACATGGGTTGGCACTGGCTGGGGGGCACAGACCTTCGGAGGGGAGAGAATCTCAGCTATTCTAAAAAAAAAAGGTACCTCGTTCTACCTTGAAGCCCTCTCAGTGTTCAACAATGCGAGCGCACACGAGCACACACACACACACACACACACACACCCTGAAACACACGTTGGTGCAGCGAGACAAGATCTGGGCGCTGTCCCTCTTCACAGGGTGGGGGGGCCCCTCAAAGTACAGAGGGGGGGGGGGGGAGGACTCTAATGACATAACAGGGCTAGAGTGTCGTTGGGACTGCACCCTATTGAAGTGGCGGTGCGTGGAAGCAGGGAGGAAGGGGACCTAATGCGACACACGGTTCATACCGCCGTGTCCCGTGACGAGGCCTCTGATGTTGTTTTTCACTCTGCCGGCACAGCGTGCAAACCTGCCTTCACACTGCAGCGCTACGGCCGACAGCGCACGCAAATGCATTAGCAGTCCGTGGACTGTCCGCACACGGCAAAAACGTTGCATCAGGGAGACTATAAAGTCTGGGGAGGCCAATGGCGCTGCCTGGCTAGGGTAACGGGGAGGCTAACATTGCTCTCTGTGTCTGTGTCTGTGTGTGTGTGTGTGTGTGTGTGTGTGTGTGTGTGTGTGTGTGTGTGTGTGTGTGTGTGTGTGTGTGTGTGTGTGTGTGTGTGTGTGTGTGTGTGTGTATGTGCTGTATGGTGAGCTCGTTGTGTTGGCTGTTGGGGAGGGGTTTGGGGGGCTTTATCCCCCCTGGCCAGCTCGTCTGTTGGCAGTTGGGGAGGGGCTTGGGGGGCACACGCCCAAAATAGAACACCTTAGACTCAGGCGGGGGGGGGACCCACCGACGCTGCGGGCCCTGGCGTCCCCTTCCACCCCACGCCGGGGGTCCATGTTGGGAACACTGACTAGGCTGAGGGTCTCTACTCCTGTGGTAGCTAGTGCTGCAGCAGAATGCTGGTTCTAAACGTGGTTGTGGCTCGGTTTAGCCTGGCCCATAATATTGTGGGATTAGCAGCGCCATTTGGCTACGTGGTCTCTCTCTCTCTCTCTCTCTCTCTCTCTCTCTCTCTCTCTCTCTCTCTCTCTCTCTCTCTCTCTCTCTCTCTCTCTCTCTCTCTCTCTCTCTCTCTCTCTCTCTCTCTCTCTCTCTCTCTCTCTCTCTCTCTCTCTCTCTCTCTCTCTCTCTCTCTCTCTCTCTCTCTCTCTCTCTCTCTCTCTCTCATAGAATTCGACCAAGAGCAACTCAATAATAAATAAAACAGCTATCAGCTAATAAGATGACATTCACCGATGGCAGTGGACAATATTTGTCTGTTGTTTCAATTTTGAAAACAGATATTTATCACTAACATAATCTTTGTCATGTGAAAGAAGGTGCTACATTTAAGGTTATTGCATTCATTTTGTTGTATTATCCTGGCAGAAATGGGGGAATTAATAAGAAACCAATAACACAACATTTGTGTCGGTATCAGCGCACAATTTCCCAATCAGTGCATCCCTAGTACTGTAGAGCTTTTAGCGTGTGGGTCTGCACTGTGGGGGAGGGTTGGCGTCCAACCCGGATGGAGGAGCTGGTGCAAGCTTCTGTCTACTGAGAGAGGAGGAGGAGGTGGCGAGGGGGAGGTGGGACACGAGAAGGGAGAGGGGGAGGATGTGTAGAAAGAGGGGGAGGAGGAGGTGAGAGTGCAGGGATGGAAGGATAGATGAATGGAGAGGAGATAATGAGGGAAAGGAGAGCAAGAGAGCTAGCGAGAGCAAAGGGGGATGGGGAAGCCTATAGTATTGACACACATACACACACACACACACACACACACACACGCACACTACTACACACCCAACCCCCTCTACTTATACATCACAGCATAAGGAACAACAGGAATATGTAGGGCTGGCCCTACTTGCGCTGGAATGCAAACACAAACATACACACACACGAACCTACAGGGACTTGAAACAGGTCTTCTGAATGACCTACATTCAGAGGGGCTGAGCAGAGTAGAAACAGAATGCTTGTTCAGTAATGACGAGCCTTTTGAGGCCCGAGAGCCGCCCTGATCGTGAGCAGATCGGATATTGTTCCTGACTGCTTGTTATGATCGTGGGGCACCACGGTAGCCATTAGCATCAGCGAGAACCACACGCTGCATCTGGGAGACCTGGCACTGGCATGGCACTGTCTCCACACAATCTCACAACCTCCCTAGTTCCTTGATATTACCAAACACTGCACATGAATAACGCACGGACACACACACACACACACACACACACACACACACACACACACACACACACACACACACACACAATGAGGAAACTTGAAAAAACGTTTATTAAACTCTTCATTTTCATTTCCGTTTCTGCGATTTCGTCAACATGTTGGGTAGGCAAAACCTGACCCACACTGACCCAAACACACACACTACACACACACACACACACACACACACACACACACACACACACACACACACACACACACACACACACACACACACACACACACACACCCAGGTAAATAGACTGCATTTATAACAAGCCTTCCTAATCTACAGCCTCTCAGAGCGCCTAACGATTAGCCCCCTGCGTTCCCCCGCTCCACACTCGACGGTGGTGCCGGCCACCGAGGGCAGCGGCCAGCAGGACGAGGGCGTTCAGGGGGAGGCGTCCTGCTCAGGGACACCTCGACCCCCTCAGCTGGGAGGACCCTGGGATCCAAACAGGTAATCAGCTCTACCTGCTGAGCCACTGCAGCCCATTAGGCCTTTTGCAGTGTCAGAAATGGGTTGCTAAGCCTTTGGCTCGGTACGGTAATGCAGTGCTCAAGAGCTGTGACCCAAATCTGAACATAGCCGTCTGTGTTAGCCTGTTAGGGCCGCCGCCCAGCATGCTAACCCTTCAACAACACGGTTAACCCTTTAACAACACGGTTAACCCCTCCAGGGGACAGACCGTGATGACAAGGCAGGTGATTCTGTGTGCATGATGACAAGGCTGGATATGACCGGCTAGATATGCTGCAGGCTTCCCCCTGCAGCCATCCACCTGAACCCAGTGTGTGACAAGACAACGCTCAATGCAACCATCAGTCAAAAGGAAAAACTGGTAAAGAACTGGTTAAGGGACTGACGAGACAAGCGGCCTATCTGTGCGCATGTTCTCCAAGGCGTAACGACTGCTTTACGTGTGAGATCTCTGCAATCAGCCGCCAGCGGCTCCAGCTTGCATGCATTCTAAACAAGTCTCTGACTTATTAACGGGCCGCCTTTAGCCTGGGCTGTGGTAGAGGACATGCTGGCAGCGAGCAGGCAAAGGGTGGCAGCACTGCAGCAGCAGTAGCGGTAGGATGGGGGGGGGGGGGGGGGTACCTGCTACTTGTGTTCTTCTTGCTCTTGCTCTTGCGTTTGAGGTTGTCCCTCTCTTTACTGCTGGTGAAGGGCAGCAGCGAGGCGTAGCCATGCTCCGCTTCTGGAAACACATCAACAACAACAACAACAACAACAACACGTCAACAACACAACACACAACATGTGGAGCCAATGCTCTGTGAGAACATCTTATGAGGGAGTAAAATCCATCATAAAATCCCACAAAACCGGAACCGGGCTAACCAACAGTATTTGTAGCGATGTTCTCCAAAAGCATTGCATGCAACAGGCGGTTTCCTTCGTGTTCACATGCTGTATTTTCGTTTTTTCACCGCTGGTTCGGACAATGATGTCATCCTGAACTGAGGTAAACCCCGCTAGCCAAACCAAAACACCAGCAGGGGGGGGGGGGGGTCGCTTTGCGCTGCATGACCAAGCCGACATAAAAACACAAATTGCATGCACGCTTTACTTTATCCAGCTGTTGTGTCTATTATATTAATCGCGTTCATGTTTGTCCCTGCATGTGCATGCAACTGACATGTAAAAAATAAATAAAAAAGCTCGACCCTGTGCATTTATTCTGAAACACTACGGCCGTTGACTCCGATGTTTTGGGGGGGAAACACATACCGTGCTAATGCAATAAAAGAAGCACCATCTGCTTGCATTGTCAGAGTGTTTACCTCTTTCCCTGCGGTCAAGGTACTCGGCTGCTTCGATCAACATCTGCACCATTCCGAACGCCGCCATTTTCAACAATAACACCGATATTAAAACAATCCGAGGCAGGACTCAGTGCTTCACGACCCGCTGCCTGGCTGTTCGGCCTGAGGTCCGGGGGTCCGAGGGGTCCGGAGGGGTGCACGACCCGGTGCTGAGACACAGAGCTGCCGGGACAAGCGACACCACCGTGGGGTTAGAGTCGAGAGGACGGACCACTTTAGACTAACAAGAATGAGGGAAGAAAACATTAGTTAGCAGAAGAACAGTCCATCTTATATAAACACCTTGGGGATGAAGCACTATATTTAGATAGAGGGAAAACTACGGGGGACCTCATCAGTCTGCAGATCAAACCGGATAACCCACGGTGTGTATTTACTAACATGGGCGCTGAGAGGGGCTGGACCGCCGCGGTGACAGCTGACAGCCGTCGGTGGGTTACGGTAGTTCTCCGGTGGATGAAGGTAGTTCTCCGGTGGGTTACGGTAGTTCTCCGGTGGATGAAGGTAGTTCTCCGGTGGGTTACGGTAGTTCTCCGGTGGGTTACGGTAGTTCTTTGGTTGGGTAGGGTCGTTTTCCGGTAGATCACGGTAGTTCTTCGGCGGGTTACGGTAGTTCTTCGGCGGGTGGCGGTAGTTCTTCGGTAGGTTTAACGATCGCTCCTCGGTGGTTTACGGTAGATCGGTTTAATCAATTCGTTATTGAAAATAAGTTGTCAGTTGACTCCTTTTATAAAAGGACAAAGTCTACATTCGCTTGCGAATAAGTTACAGAATAAACGACCTCCGAGTCTTTATCTATTCCGTTCTTGACCTTACGCGGCGGCGCGAATGGTCGTTAGTTCGACGCTGCGGGCCCGAGCTGGTCGAGAGAGAGCACCGGGGAAACGAAGCGCTAGTTGCGGGGAAAGTTCCAGCGGAGAGAGGGGGTCCTGGGTGACGGGTCCGAGAGGTACCTGCGGGTTTAAGGTGTCGGGCTAAAGTAGCGGTTCGCGGCTGACATCAGGGAGCCCCGTGTCTGTGTGTCTGTGTGTGTGTTGTGTGTATGTGTGTGTGTGTGTATGTGTGTGTGTGTGCGCGCGTGAGTTTATCAAACCGCTTCAAAACAGGGGGCTTGTTGATCTCAGCGACAGCTCGAGCGCTGTGGTTGCCACACAGCGCATGTATGCCACCACCTGATTGGCTCCTGGAACTACTAAACCACCGTCTGATTGGACAGAGCCTGTGTCCTTCTGACTAAGAAGCGCGGCCCCTCTTTTGCAACTGGGTGTTGTAGTCGGCCATTTTGGCTCTAGTCGCCGTTCGTATGCTTCGTTAAGGCCAACCATCGAAGAGCCACAATGTCGCCGGTTGCCCCGTTACGTGTAGGCGCTCTACGATTGGTAGCTTTCAGCCAATAGCGGTTTGGATACACGGTCCATGAGGATGACAGCGTCACGCCCCTCTACCATGCTGGTTCGCGGTGTAGCGCGTCGATTGGTTTTATGCTCTTGTTGTTTGTACTCCGCCGAGGACGCAGATTGGTCAGTCACATACCGCGTTGTGATTGGTGCGTTCTTTTCCTCCAGTAGAATCTTACATGCATAGCAGAAATAATGGCGCTACCATCGAAATGGTCAAATGTTGGGATCGCAGTGATATTCCTGAAACTAAAGGGGATAGACAGGGTCGTTTCTAATCATTTACGGGTGCAGTAATAGTAATTTGATTACAAATATTGAGGCGCTCTGGGTTCAATATATATATGATCGCTGATTATTTGCATCTTACAAATAACACCTAAACTTTTAGTCATTCGTTTTAGCAAGCGCCATAATTTACTGAATCAACCAAATGTTTATTTTTTTCCTGCATGCAAATTAGATTTTTGGTAACGGATAACAGCTTTGATAAAGCCATTCATCTGTATATTGATTAAATGCACAATGCTTCATTATTGTTTAATGTTTTATTGTTTCATATGAAAACTAGATGGATGCAGACATCTTTTCCCCAGCTCACCCTCCTCTGCCTCAATCTGTCCAAAAATGCAATGTCATAGTTTCATAACCTGGTAAAAATATTTACAGAATATTTCCCCTCACAATAGAAGTCTGGAGAGAAAAAAAAGAGCAAAAAAAAAAAGGTCTACTTCTCACACAAGATCAAAATGAAAAAAACTAGCGTTGATATACGAGCATCTTCACACACTGCCCTCAAGCGATGAAGTCCAGCGGTCTGTTGAAGCCACCTTTCCTGTTCATATACTGCCTGTGGATAGAAGAAACATTACATCATGTTACCCTTGCAACACCAGAACATTACATCATCGCCCACCAATCGGAGCGCCCACTACCCTGCATAGAAACACCTGCGTAGGTGATTGGTCAGAACCACGGGGGCAGAGGAGGGAGGGGCTCACCGACGGAAGAGGCCGAATAAGTTCACCTAATCGTCTGATAGAATCCATCCCAAACTTTATCTGAGACGTGGAACCAGATCTCAGCCTTTTATCAAATGAAATATCGTTTAAGTTAAACCTTTGCTGATGGGTACCAGAGGTGCTGAGGACGCCCATACCTGTATTTTCTCTTCTGGGAAACATTTGTAGCATGTGCATTCACCGAGCCTTTGGTTTTCTTTCCCTGTATGGGTACAATACGATTGATTAACGATTGATAAACCACACAAACGTGGATATTAGAGCCATGACGTATTTATTATATATTATATTTGTATCTTTTGTCCTGCCAAAATGCGACGGTAAAACAACCCCAAGTGTAGGAGAGCCTTCTAGAACAGATCGATTTTCTCAAGAGAACAAACGTAAACATAATAAGAATAGCAATAATATAAATAGTAGGAAGAGTAAAGAAAAAATATCCGGCATTTCAGACTCTATAGAAAAGCCAATATGTTTGCTATGCCCTCCTATTAAAAAACTTCAGCTGCAAATTATGACTAATGCGATCTCATGCACGCTGGCATTGTGAGACCAACTGTGGCCAACGGCTCCACCATGTGGTCAAACAACCACAGTGCACAGCAGACCTTGGTGGTGTCAAAGGAGCCAAAACCCATCGTCTTCATCATCTCGATCTCTTCTTCGGTTTTGTCTTTCATGTCCTCAGCTGGGGGAGACAAACAAGGGGATTCTTCATTCAAACCTTGCAGTTTTAACGGTTTTAAACTGGAGATATACCGTGATGAACGACAGCCTCATGTGACCTCTGACGCATGTCACTAAGGAGGGGCGCGGGGTTGGGGCATCTGGATCAAGGATGACCTCAGGGGGGAAATCAAACGCAGGATCCTTCGACTAGGAGTCAGAGTTCACCTGGACTCTGCATAGCCTCCCGGCCCCCCCCCCACACGCACTTATTGTATGTTGTACCCATTTGTTTTCAATTAATCTCGTTTTTGTTTTATTCTGTAGTTACTTGAATAATATATATATCTATATATATATATTACTGTATATGTATACTTATATATATTATATATCTATATATCTATATATATATTAGTATATATATATCTATTTATTATCAATTAATCTCGTTTTTATATTATTCTGTAGTTACTTGAATAATATATATATCTATATATATAGATATATATATCTATATATATATATCTTAAAATTTTATTTTAAAGCCTTTTGAATTGCCACTGTGTCTGATACTCAGACACAGACACAAATAAATTGGACTTTTTACGTCCTGGCACTTTATTTACGCATTTATTGCCTGTTGTACGTCCTTGCATTTAAAAATAGTACTTAGCATTGTGTAGCATCTTATCCAAGCTATCTTTGTTGTAAAAGGGGAATGGGTTACCCTAGTGATTGTTAGTGCTTGGGACTATGAACATTCTTACTGTTCCGACAGCGATGTATTTTTTTCTCCTTCTGAAAAAGGTGCTTCTGATAAATGCCCTAAATGCAAATGAGTCTGAACACTAAACAAACTTACCAAAATCCACATGCATCGTTGCATCAACACCAAAAGGCTACCTGAGATCTCAATGGGCTTCACCGCCTTCTCCTTGGCCTCCTTCATCCTGGAGGGGGAGTCCGACTCAGACCGGAGGCGCCGCGGCGGAGACCTGGACGGGGGACACACAAGACGGCCGGGTGAGCGGGGGCTACTCCACACCATGCCCTCTATCCCGTAGTACCGTCGTACCAGCACTAGCGCCGTGTCTGGGTCCACTGGAACCCAACCGACACCTCATCGATTGGTCAACAGAGGGAACAGAGGTCTGCATGTTATCTCTAGATTAGTCAATAATAACAATGATTCATTTGTGGAGCGCTTTTTCCGAGGTCCCTCAAAGACATTTTACATAAAGACACTAACTCTACCTGGTATCTAAACATCACGCGAGAAAGCGGGTTTCTGACCCACACTGGGTCCGAGTCCAACTGGGTACGGGTAAACACCGTCACGCGCCACAGCAGACCAGTCAACCACCACCAGCAGGGGTCAGCCCTGAGCACAGGTCTGGAACTGGCACCGGGGTCAGGTCAGATTGACACGATTTGGCCACCGTGCAGGAATGACTAATGCCTGGAACACGATCAGCCCACCATCATAGTTTACACGCGATTCAGATTCATGGAATATAAACAGCATCTATTTACACCAGTGAATAGAGATCTATAATATTGTATAATAATATTGTAACATTTTAAATAAGGTAGTATTGACTGGCCGTGTCAGTCTTTGAATTAGAGTCAGTATTTTGACAGGAACAACAAAGTGCTCTGAATCTGATGTAAAAGGGAGGTTGGAAATGTGTGTGACTCCCCCAGACAAACGTCCTATTGGTTACCCAGGAAAGCCAATCGCCATGAACAACCTCATGACCTCAGACTCCTTCTCCTTGGAAAAGGGTCCATGTGAAGGGTAAGGTATTGGATTACGAGTTCTTTAGCACACTCACCTAAAGGGATTACTTCTCCATGACGGGACACATGTACTGGGGACCACTTCACCTGGAACGATCAGTTAAAACCGAACCAATCTATTGCTAGATCCGATATGTACGATTCGTATAAGATTGTTCGCATTAGATTGTTTATTTTGTTATGAATGTCTAATGTGCATTACTTCTATGATTCCGTACGTCAGATCTGTAGCGAGTGGATCCAATAATTCATTAAGTTCTTGTTTTTTTTTCTATGTTTAAATACGTGTACTACAGTAGATCCTAAAGAAACATGGTTTCTTCATGTTCAAAAGTAAACCTAAATATGCTGATGATTCTGAAAATGAGAATGTTGGCTGTATCTTGTACTGTATGTCCTTGTCTGCCCCCGGAGTCACTGCGTTACCAATTATCGTCCAGTCTACCACCAATTGTAGTGTTTTATCTAGCCGACTCGGAAAGATTTGTTCGTTTGAATGAACGGTTTCCGAAGAACAGAGTCCGAAAAAAAGATCCGAGCTTCGTGCAGCTACCTGGACCGTCGCCTGTGGGTGGAGCGCGAGCGGCTCCTCCGCCTGTCTCGGTCACGGGAGCGGGAGCGCTCCCTCTCCCGCCGCTTCCTCTCGCGATCTCTCGAAGCTGAGCGAGATCGACGTCTCTCTACGGAAAGGCAGAAGGAAAATGTTTCAAACAAAGACAAAAATGCTGAATCCTACACACAATAAAGAACCCTGGATCCAGAAGTTCCCTCCAACTCTGGAGAAAACAGTTGCAGCACCACTTCAGGATCACCTCATACAAAGTAATCTGTTTGAGATTTTTTCAGTCTGGTTTCCGCCCTGGCCATAGTACAGAAGCTGCTTTGGTCAGGGTCACCAACGACCTCCTGATGGCAGCAGACACCGGGTCCCCATCACTTCTCATCCTCTTGGATTTAACCGCTGCTTTTGACACAGTCGACCACAATATCCTCCTCCACTGCCTGCAATACACCATCGGACTCACAGGACACACAACGTTTACCTCACCGGCAGAACCGAGCACGTCGGCCTGGGCAAAGCAAAATCACACACCCGCACTGTAACCTGTGGCGTCCCCCAGGGCTCGGTGTTGGGCCCCACCTTTTTCTCCATCTACATACTCCCCCTGGGCAGCGTCATCAGCAGGCATGGGTTATCTTACCATTGCTATGCTGATGACACACAGCTGTACCTCAGAACCATCCCCACTTCTTCTTGCCCCCTGCCAACATCCACACTGACCACCTGCCTGGAGGAGATAAGAGGCGTGGATGAAGCTCCACTTTCTGCAATTAACAGTTCTAAAACAGAAGCCATCCTCATCGGCACACCACATCAGCTCCTCCCACATCACCGATATCACTTTCTCTGGCCAAAACATTCCCCCTTCCACATCTGTCACCAACCTGGGTGTTAAAATGGACCAACTGAATTATGACACCCACATCAATCACCTCCTCAAGACCGCATTCTACCACCTCAAACATTTAAAAACTCTGGCCTACACTCACTCTGGCAGATTCAGAGGCTCGTCCACGCCTTCGCCCCCTCCAGGTTTGATTACTGCAATGCACTCCTCATCGGGATCTCTGGCAGGAGCATCCAGAAGCTCCAGCACATTCAAAACAGCGCTGCCAGGATCCTGATGAGGGTGCGCAAATTTTAACACATGTACCCCCATCCTCAAATCCCTTCACTGACTCCCTATCGCATTCAGAATTTAATTCAAGGTCTCCCTCCTCACCCACCAGTGCATCCAAGGACATGCCCCCCACTACCTCCAGGAGCTCCTCACCCTCCAGACCACCTCACGCACCCTTCGCTCTGCATCAGCACACACCCTGACCACCCAAGACCAAGATCCAACCGTGGGCGATCGGGCTTTCTCCGCTGCTGCCCCAAGACTATGGAACGCCCTCCCTGACCACCTGAAGGCCCCACAGACTACAGCTGTTTTTTTTGTTTTTTTTTAAAACTCAAGACTTACCTTTTTAAAAAAGCCTTTTGCTAATTTCCCTTTTACTGTTTATGCATTATATGTTTTACAACCCCTTTTATTTTAATTTTTCTCTCTTAAACTATCAATTTGAGATTTCTGAATGTAAAGTGCTCTATAAATTAAATATATTATTATTAATAATATAAACCAAATTAGGTACTGTATTCTGACGTTTGAAAAATACTAAATAACTTTAAAAAAAAACACAACTAACAATGACAATAAACTAGTTTCCATACACTAGCAACATTTCATGTATAATTAAACAATGTTGCCGAGCACGAACACGAAATACTTGCAATAAAGACAAACAAAAATGCAATATATGCATGTTAACAGGCCCGTCTGCTCAACTAAACCACTGGGCTCTCCTAAAGCTGGACACGGAGCAAATATAAGGGCCAGAATAAACCAAGCAACATATTGTTAGTAATGAATACACGATTTATCAAAACCAGACAAATAATACATATATTAGATACCTTGATGCCATAAAATACACGATGCCGAATAGAGTAAATAACACCACAGTATCAATATTGTGACGGATCACACAATTTAATACCCTAATGTAGCGTTTTAAAATACACAACAATGTTTAGTTTAACAAGCTGGCATCGCCATATAGGTTTTTAAAGTTTTAAATCTCGATATGTAACGCAGTAAAGCGTTCTAGAGCCAATGCCCAATCTGGCAACACTGCCTTTATCCGCGGTGGACCGACGCGCAGGGGGGCTCCTAGGGGCTCTTAGGGGCCGCTAAGGACCACCGTACCTCGGCGGGCCGGACTGCGGCTTCTGCTCCTCCCCATGGGGCCTGGACGGTGCGGATCGGGCCGAGAAACTGGGGAAAGAAAGGTTATTTCAGCAGATTCAACGCGTGTACGAGGCCAAGACGCAGCAGCCGATGCTTGCTTAGTCCCCTGCTCTCCGGGAGATAACACCAGCGTTTCCGGTGATGAAACGGACGAGTGCGCCCCCTAGCGAGAGGATGGTCTGTCGACAGGGGGTGGCGCTTGACCGAATGACCCTGCGGTATGCAGAAGAGCAATTATAGCAAAGCAGAGCCATAATATGTTGTATTATAAGACATTATAAAACGGAAAGGTGAAATCCGGCGATCTGATTGGCTGTTACGGCTACTATTCTAAAAAGCCTTATCGCAGCATATCCTTCCGCGTCAGGGAAGCAACAATGTTTCCATGACAACAAACAACTGTTAGGACTATGGATTAACTGTTAGCCTCTGTATTTCTCATTGAATAAAAACGTAATTGATTGTGTATTCCTCTTCTCCGTTGGCATTATTGTCAGAGAAGCAACAATGTCTCCATGGCAACAACCAACTGTTACAGTAGATATATATATATAGTAGGCCTATATCACTTTGATGCGTACCAAATCAGCCGAGACCTCCCTGAAGAGGTGTTCTCGGTTCGCTTCCAAGTGAACCCTGGTGCTGTTCGCTTGGTCCGATCTAGTTCTAAAAAGAATACGCGCCTCTTTTAACAGGCACCCGCTCAGCCGCGCGCATTATGGGAATAGGGTGGATTGCCCTAATGTGGGACACTGCCTAATGTGGGACACCTAAGCTTTAGTGGGTGTGGCTCTTCCCCAAACAAATGAATGTTAGCGAAACTATGGGGAAACCAAAGCTGTAGTGTCATGTGATCAAAAATAATTTAACCTTTGAACACTATCCAGTCATCAATAAGGGCGGGAAAATCATCAAACAGGAAGTACCTTGCCGTGAACTGCTACAACGAACGTCAGTGACATACCAGTTTTGACCAATTCAGTGTTAAGGAGTATATAATTAGAATTATTATTCCAAACTTAATAATGCTTACTTTTTTATCTTAATGTGTTTATTGAAATGTTTTGTTTCATAACAAATATTGTCATTTAGCATGGTATACTTATTTAAACTATATATTTGTCTCTCTTATATCTGATTCTCTTCTATTGTCCTCTCTCTTTCAGGCTCTAAGCTCATGCTCTCTCTCTCGTGCTCATCTCGTATGTTCTCTCTCTCTCTTAACTCTCTCTCTCGTTCTCTCTCTCTACTTCTATCCAGTCAAGCTATGTGTGGTGTTGGAGACAAGGGTTTATGCAAAACAGTAATGGTAATTTATTATGTTCTTAGTGATCTTTTGCAAGTATTTTAAATATTTAACTTACTACAGATTATGATTAAGAAGCACAGGGACATTTTTATTACGGCGCGGGATGTGGTGTGTGTGTGTGTGATGTGTGTGTGTGTGTGTGGTGTGTGTGTGTGTGTGTGTGTGTGTGTGTGTGTGTGTGTTGTGGTGTGTGGTTGTGTTGTGTGTGGGGAGTAGGGAGTCTGAAAACGAAATAGCAACTCAATAAGGGCATTGTTGTTACAGTATATTATAGTGTTAACTGCGCTTAATAAAGTGTATTTCAGATCACAATGGGCAAAAGGCGAGAAAGAAAGGGACAGGAGCAGGAGCAGGCAAAAAGGATAAGACGAGGAGGAAATTAACTATCAGTTGGAAGCAGGACAGGATGAAAGGAGCAATAGAGGAAGTACAGGCAGAGGTCATTGAGAATTGGTGGGGGTCCCTTAACCTGAGACTGCTGGCTAGGGCCTGGAAACGTACCCCAAGGTCTACTCTCCAGCGCAGGGTAAAAGGTAGTGGTCACTCGGTAGCACACACAATAGGGAGAAAGCCGATCATCAGCAGTGAGGATGAGGGTAGAGCTTGGGTGAGATGCTAGTCACATTAGCAACAACGAGGATTTCCACCTGAGAGATGAGTGAAATCACAGCAACTGGCCTACCAGTTTGCCACCAAGAAAGGAATTCAGGGATTCAGTGACGTAAAGGGATAGGGCTGGTTACAAGTGGTTTTAGGGGTTTTTTTGAGGCGTCACCCAGAAAATCAGGATCAGGAACATGCTGAGCTCTCTCAGCCAACAGAAGCTGCTGGATTGCAACCGCAATGAAGGTAGCCCCATGGTTTAGACCGTTTTAACATAGTGACTTTACAGTGTCCCACATTAGGCATAATGACTGTCACACATTAGGAAGCGGCGGCACATTTTCTCAGACAGTTTGGCACTGAAGAGCACTGTATATCTTTATAAATTTCTTTTACCGAATGTGTTATCTGGATTTTCTCTTTTGATTTGATTAGGACACCCCCTGAGGGTTTCAAAAAGGTATTGGATGTGGATTTAATGTGTTGCCTTCACATCGTAATATTCTACAGAAGTCCGAAAAGCAAAAAACGTCCCACATTAGGGCAATCCACCCTACTGTTTGATTGGCGGTAACTCCAAAACTAACTGCACATTCGTCGGCCCGTCGGGTGAAATTGAGTCGTGGCTCTGCATGGATCAAAGAGGAGACGGAATTGGCTAATTGGACAGACAATCACATAAAACGTATGCTTGAAAACACAAAATAAAAATGCCAATGCATTTAACACATTCAGCATCAGCATGAGGGAGAAGGACTCTGCAATTGTATGAAACAAATCAATATCAGCATAACAATATCAGCACGGATATCCAGCATAGCTAGATATCCATGCTTAGGCCTACTTTCGCAGACGCTTTCCCCCACTTTTTATCTTTACCTCTTTATCCCGCCCAAGACCTTTTTGTTCAATGATTCAACGATCTTTGCTCACATGCGCCTCTCTCTCTCTCTCTCTCTCTCTCTCTCTCTCTCTCTCTCTCTCTCTCTCTCTCTCTCTCTCTCTCTCTCTCTCTCTCTCTCTCTCTCTCTCTCTCTCTCTCTCTCTCTCTCTCTCTCTCTCTCTCTCTCTCTCTCTCTCTCTCTCTCTCTCTCTCTCTCTCTCTCTCTCTCTCTCTCTCTCTCTCTCTCTGTGTACAGAAACAGAAGGTTGAATAAAAAAATTAACTAAAGGGAAAATTTGTAAATTCGTCTGTTGGTCATAAACATGCAGGGAGACTTGGGCCTAACACATTCAGCCAGTTGGAACAGAAGAACACACCAGAATAGGCCTGTTTAGTAAGCAGGATTTAATGCTGCACACTTATAAAATGCAATTCAATGTGGAAGTAATCCAAGTATTCAGAATACAATACTCAGATTGAGTGATGTGATCACAGCTACCTGGCCACGCACTCCTCGGGCATGGAGTTTATAAATACCCCAGCAGGTGGTCTCCTTGGAACACCCGTGCTCCAGTTGTGATCTGCGCTCCAAGATAGCGAACCAATCTGATTGCGCCATCTAGGGAGGTTTATATGTTGTACTAAATATGCATATGGGCGGAACTAGAAGATACTAATGTGAAAAAACAAAGCAATCAGTTGACAGAAGAGAGTTGTGAGGGGAGATAAGGGATCGTGAGATGGAATGGAGGTGGAGTTTCCTCCGGCTGTATTAAAACTCGGTGTTCTTGGGGCTTAGGGATGTCTTTTCAGCAGCAACCTCATACACATGCCTGGAAACCTCGGAACAGAGGTAAGACCGCTTCCACACCGACATGTATCCCGCTACTACCCCACATGGGAAAACCATATGTGTGCACGTTTTGGGACTATCTAGTTATGTGACACAATGTAGGTACTGGTGGATTTAAGTTTAATCTTGGTTAAATCTTGCCCTGTTTTTGGAGAAGAAAAGTCTTAACAACGCAGTAACTGTGCAGTTTTCATCATGTAGGCCTATGTAGGCCTACCGATTTTTTATGTAATCTTAATTAATGTCCTTCTCCAAAGTTTCTAAACAAAATATACAAATACAAATTAACAAAGCAATGGGAAAGAAACAATGTAAGAAATCGAAAACCGTTGCTGAACGGTCAAAATAAGTCTCCCTGTTTACGTGGATATTGCGGTTCGTTTTTGACGGGCAGACAATTAAAGGCTGCTTAATGTTCAGAGCACATCCTAACCATTTTGAACTGCTGGACTTCCGTCGATTGTTAGATGATATTTGTTTTCCCAGGACTCTCCAAGAAAGACCGGCTGCTCCCTCCCTTCCACCGGACCGCCCTGCTCTGCACTGACCGTAAGTCCTCACTGCGACACTGTGCACTTAAAGCGCCCTGTTAGAAAACAAGCGCACCCCAAAACACGTTCCTAAAACACGTCCCTAAAACACGTTCCTAAAACACGTTCCTAAAACACGTTCCTAAGGCGCCCAGAGTCCTAAACCCCTGAGCGGTTTTGATACATTTCTGTAAAATAAATATTCTCTTAGTTTGGGAGTTACGTATTTAGGCAAATCAATTGAAATGTGAAATGTTTGAATTTCCAAAGAGGTGAACGCGAATACGGACCAACCCTGATGACCTCGTTTATCAAAAGTAGTTCAAATTAATCAATGATGTTTACGTTTCCACATGCAAAAAATTCAAAACTCTTAAT
Organism: Melanogrammus aeglefinus; assembly: GCA_900291075.1. Lineage (NCBI taxonomy): Eukaryota > Metazoa > Chordata > Actinopteri > Gadiformes > Gadidae > Melanogrammus > Melanogrammus aeglefinus. Next base: position 45,816 of record OLKM01000971.1, on the reverse strand, counting down.
TATTATCTCAGCGATTTGTTCCATAGTTTTGACCCCCCCCCCCCCCCCCCTGTGTCCTCCCAGCAGGAACTCCAGCCCTTAATGGCCAGCCCTGTCGAAGCGCCCGTGGAGAAGACTGTCCCGCCCAAGGGGGGCGTGGCCAAGGGGGCGCCGTGTTGGAGCGGCGCCCTGAAGAAGATGAGCCCGCGGGTCATCGCGGTGGTCACCTGCTTCACCGGGGACATGAACACCTTCGCCAAGTGGATGGAAAGTAAGGCCACGCGCGTCAGGGAAAGGGGTGGTGGTGGTGGTGGTGGGGGGGTGTGTCTCACTTGGAACGGGGGCGGCACATGTGGGGTCACTGTGGGGTGAGACACGGGACGGGCGGCACATGTGGGGTACCGGCAGGGGAGAGAGAGGGCGGGCCCCCGAGCAGCCCTGTGGGGTACCGGCAGGAGAGAGGGGCGGGCCCCCGAGCAGGCCCCGGGTGGCGATGTGAGGGGCAGGGGTTCATGGTATTTTCGTGTTCAACAGGCACATTCGGTTTGGGACCTTGCCTTGTCACCGACACACCCACATTTCTTCTCCTCCTCGCTGTTGTTGTCATTTTCTTGTTGTTTTCTTGCGCTCGAGGTAAAGAAAAAAGAAAAACTAAAGAGCGCTGGGACCAGATGAACTCCTAAATGAACTCTTGACTGTCTTCTTTCTTCTCACACTGGTGTCTCTCTCCTCCCTCCCTCCTTCCCTCTCCCCCTCCTTCGCCTCCCTCCCCTCCTTGCCCTCCCTCCCTCCCCCTCCTCCTCCTTCCCCTCCCCCTCCCTCCCCCCCTCCCCCCCACAGAGCAGTTCATCCTGCTGCAGGCTGCTGGACTGGGTCCTGCGTGCGCGCCGCCCAGGTTCATGTTCTGAACAACCCCCTGCTGCGGGTCTCATCATCTTCGGGGGCCTGATCCTGGCCAGAGCCGCTGGCTGCCCTCACGGCTTCGGTGGGCACCGCTGTTCGCCACGCTGTCGGCCCTGCTGCTGCGGCCAGAGCAGTTGGGGGCGCCCCCTCATGCACCCTGCACCTGGGCCCCTCTGAAGGTCTCTGGATGACCGTATCCTGGGCCCCTCTGAAGCCTCTGGTATGTTGTGTCCTGGGTCCTTCTGAAGGCCTCTAGAGTGTTGTGTCCTGGGCCCTTCTGAAAGGTCTCTAGATGTTTGTGTCCTGGTTCCTTCTGAAGGCCTCTAGATGTTGTGTCCTGGTTCCTTTCTGAAGGTCTCTAGATGTTGTGTCCTGGGTCCTTCTGAAGGTCTCTAGATGTTGTGTCCTGGGTCCTTCCTGAAGGTCTCTAGATGTTGTATCCTGACCTTTCTGAGGGTCTTGGATTTGCTATCCTGCTCAGCGGCATTCTGCGCTTGCACCGCATTCCACGTACGACTTGTTATCTGACAGGTAAATCACACAACATGCTCTGCCTCATCAAATAGCTGTCAACACATGTCACAGACGCTAATGGTGGATTCAATGATTCGTTTACGTGAACCAGTTCGCGTCAGTCAGTTCGCCAAGATGAGTTGTTCGCGAATCGATCGTTCGTTCAGTCCAGTGTCGTTTCCGGTAGCGGTGAATCGCATCATGGTATGCAGTTCCAGTGTCCGTTTGCTGGTAGCAGTCGTTCGTTGATCGCATCGTAGCGGTGGAAATCGCATCATGGAATGCACCCATTGCATGGTTCTCACGCTGAGTCAGTCAGACTCAGTGCTGCCGGAAACTCGACTGAACAGGTTCAGTCGAGTTTCCCGGTGAATCGAATGGTGAATCGAATCATGGTCATGGAATGTGTTTGTGCACGGTTCTGCTGACTCTTGAGTCTGTCAGACTCAGACTCTCAAAGGATCGTGGAACTACGTCGGTCTATCATCTGGCTGACTATATCCTTAAAGGTGAGTCAATATCGTTAATTGTATATATTAAAGAAAATACCCGAGATAAACGAACAATGTGTAACCCTTACACCCTAAAAATGTAAACACCAGGCTACTCGACAAGAAAATGTAAACGAACCACCTGAGGCTTTACTTTACCTCAGAGATAAATGCGTTAGTTAATATATGATTGCCGATGCGGCATATCATGCGGCATCTCATGCGGGCATCTGCACAAACAGTGAGTGAGTGAACGAACTGTCAGCGATCGACTCGTGGGTCTGGGAGGAGTCAATTCTGAGTCACCAACGAGACGAACGAGGCGAACGAGAGAGAAGAACCAGTTCGGTTCGTTCGTTCTAACTGATTCGTTCGTTCGAACGAATCAGTTCGCGACCGAACCACCACTAACAGACGCATGAAAACCTCGTTAACGCTGACCCTCCGTTGAGTGTCGTTAACCTCCTCGTTAACCTCTCTCTCCATTGTCTGCAGGGGGGCGATTGCCGCTGGGCTCTACGGCTACAACGGCATCCTGGTGGGGCTGCTGATGGCCGTGTTCTCGGCGGCGGGAGACTGGTACTGGTGGCTCCTGCTGGCCAACGCCTTCATGTCCTCGATGTGGTGAGGGCCACCGCTGAGCATGTGTGTGTTAGAGCGCGGAACGGGCCGCATTTTTCTGTCCGAGCCCGGCCCGCGTCCGGACCGCTGAGAAGTAACCGAGCCTGACCCGCGCCTGGCTGGCATCGAGATGTACAGTATATGTCCGAGCCCAACACAGTTAAAGTCTATTTTTTCTCATACTAGTGACACATTGACGTTCTTGTGTATGAAAGCACGCCTTTATTAAACAACTGCAAGGCATTTGGAGATGTTGACAGATGAACGCAACTAGCTGTTATTGTGCAGAATCGTAACCAATTGAAATTGACGTAGGCCCGCAAAGAAGGAGACGATAACGATAGATTCCACAAATTCCCACAGGAGGTTCAGAGTTTCTGTAGGACAGGTAGCCTATGAAATTCAAATAACGAGCGTCCCCAGCGAAGTAAAATTAACGTTAAAACAAAAGCAACGCCAAATCCTACTGATGTGACCGAGCCCGACCCGAACCCGGGCACCGTTTCTAAACACTTGTCCGAACCCGTCGGGTACCGTCGCGCTCTGGTCGGGTTTCCATGCTCTGTGTGTGTGTGTGTGTGTGTGTGTGTGTGTGTGTGTGTGTGTGTGTGTGTGTGTGTGTGTGTGTGTGTGTGTGTGTGTGTGTGTGTGTGTGTGTGTGTGTGTGTGTGTGTGTGTGGCGTTGGCCCGTTAAGGAAGTGGATACCAACGTGGGTCCTCCTCCCTCAGCCCTGTGGTGTCCAGCGCCCTGGCGTCCATCAACAGCCGCTGGACTTGCCGTCTCTTCACGCTGCCCTTCAACATCCTGGTGTGTGTCCACATGGTCGCCACCGGACACTACAACAACTACTTCCCCCAGGTCCTGATCCAGCCACGCAGTGAGCTGCCCAACATCACATGGGAGGAGCTGGACCTGGCCAAGGTCAGCGGCACCTCCGGGTCTCTCGCCATCCTGCTGTGTGCCTCTGACTCTCCCCCTGTGTCTCTGTCTCTCCCTGTATCTCTCTCGGTGTCTCTCACTCTTTATCTCTCTCTGTCTCTTCCTGTCTCTCCATGTCAGTGTGTCTCTCTCTCTCTCTCTCTCTGTCGCTCCCTGTGTGTCTCTCGCTCACTCTCTCTCTGTCTCTCTCTCTTTCACTTCCTGTCTCTCTGTCTCTCCCTCTCTCTCTCTGTCTCTCCCTGTGTCTTTATCTCTTCCTGTCTCTCTGTGTGTGTGTCGCTATCTCTCTATGTGGGTCTCTCTCTCTGTCTCTCACTGTCTCTCTGTCTCCCGGAGGTTACAAGCCCGACTCTAAAGCGCCATCGGTGAGAGATTGGAGCCACTCCTTTCGAAGGCTTGTGGTCCGAGGAGCAGAGATTATCACAGAGCCCTTCACTCAGAGACGGCTGACAGCTGTAGTACTGTTTAAGGAGCCACCATGCATCGCTTTAACCTTTATCTTTGGAGGTGCAAGAGAGGACATTCCAGTCAGGACATTCCAAGGATAGTTCAAAGAAATGTTGATGATGTGATTTAGTGAAGGTCATTGTGGGGCCAGACAGAGATCTTAAACCAACCACCTCTTTATCCATGTACGGCTTACGGTACACTTCCGAAAACCAGTTTTAGGTTTTCTATGACGCCAGGGTGATGTGTTCAAAAGTGACAACCAATGTGGTGACATGCTACTGATTGATGTTTAAATGATTGCGTTTTGGTTGTTTGTGTGTGTGCGCGTGTGCATCTGTGCTTGTCCTTGCCACATCTATGTGGTATACGTCTGCATATGACATAGCAGGTGATAGCCAATCAGAGAGCTTGTTACATGGCTAATTTGCATTGCTTTACCAGTGCAAGGCCCAAAGTGTCACGGAAAGGCTAAATGGAGAGGCTAAATGGAGAAGCTAAATGACTAAGCAAATCGAATAGCTAATCGGAAAAGGAAAAGCAGCGGGGAAATGGAAATGCAAATCGCCCTTTTAAATGTCTGAGTGACATGCTGTGTGCATATGTGTGTGTGTGTGTGTGTGTGTTTTGTGTGTGTGTGTGTGTGTGTGTGTGTGTGTGTGTGTGTGAGTGTGTGTGTGTGTGTGTGTGTGTGTGTGTGTGTGTGTGTGTACTGCATTTTCAGGTCGTATTTTTACAGTTGGGCCTGAGTTTTAAATGTGTGACAACCCTTGATTCCAGAATGTTTCATCTTATGATTTTTTAAATAATGTACTTATTGACTGTTTTAAGTTGTTTTTGTAAATCCCATTTTAATTTGAGCTACTTATTGATGGCATTACATATTTCCTTTCCCCTAAATCACTTTTGTCCATGTATTCGGCCTATTTTTATTGGCCCATTAAAACTAACACCTCCAACATACATGTATTACTTCGTGATTACTAAAGAACTCCAAATCAGACATTCAGGATATTCGTAATAAATAGGGCTGGTCTGGTTGACCTGTAAATTTTGTTTTAACACGATTAATACAAACGGACGCATTAACCCAGGTCCTTTTTTCTTTTTGCTTTTGATTTTGGTTTTGCCCACAGAATGTCAACATATCAGAAATCATTTTTCTCTTTAGTTCCACTTACTTTACATTAAATGATATGTGCAGTGAGTGACTGATATTACTGATATTATGTATATTCAACCCGTACTGAGTGGGTCAATAAAACAACATCACTTGGCCTAGTTTTTGCTCATTAAGTACATTTGGTATGAATGATAACGTGTCATTCCATTGGACAATCTCAATTATCTTAAATTGGAGTGTATTTAAAATATAATTTTAAAAGTGTGATTAATCACGAGTTAATCGCAATTAAAACTCCTACTGGTTGCCCAGCCCTGGTATGAAGAGGATGTGTTGTTGCCGTGTGCAGGTCTGGCCCTGGCGGCGCCGTTTGGAGACATCTACTTCGGCCTGTGGGGCTACAACAGTGTGCTGGCCTGCATCGCGATAGGGGGAATGTTCTACGCGCTCACCTGGCAGGTGCATCTGCTGGCTCTCACCTGTGGTAGGTAGCCCTCAGGATTCAGGGAGGGGTGGAGAGTTGGGGGGGGGGGGGGGGGGTGGGTCGGGTCGGAGGCTATCCAGACTCCAGGTGAACTCTGAACGAGTGAGTCTTGAGTCTTTAGCGAAAGTCGGTAAGCGACATTGCGGTCCTGACGTCGGCAGAGGGCTTGTTCCACCATCAGAGACTCTTTCAAACCTCCCCCTGCTCCAAGCCCGGCCTCTCTAGCCATACTGCGTTCCACACAATCAATGAGCTCCTGTGCCCTCCTCTGTCCCACTCCAGGTTTCTTCTGCGCTTACCTCGGCTCCGCCATCGCCAACATCATGTCCAATGTGAGTACCGACCGACTCAGCTCTCCGCCGTGCCTCACATTTACATTTAACGTTTAGGGGAGACGCTTGTATCCAAAGCCACTCATAGTCATTCACACATGCACACACCCTGGCGGCGGAGTGGACCGCGCAGGGCGACAGCCAGCTCGTCAGGTACAGTCACGGGTGAGGCGTCTTGCTCACGGGCACCTCAACCCTCCGGGGGCGACGGGGATCGAACTAGGAACCTTCCGGTTTACCAGCCAAGGCACTCTACCCCCTGAGCTACTGCCGCCTCATTTGAATGTTCCCTAAGTCTCCGCGGGGGTCTGACGGTCTCCCCCGTCCGTAGTTCGGCCTCCCCGCCTGCACCTGGCCCTTCTGCCTGTCGGCGCTCACCTTCCTGCTCCTCACCACCGAGTGCGTCCGGATATTCAAGCTGCCCCTGGCCAAGGTGGCCTTCCCGGAGAAGAACCTCTGCTACTACTGGACGCTCCGGCGGGAGGAGGAGGCGGAGGAGGAGGCGCTGAGGAAGGTGGAGGAGTTGGAGAAGGAGGAGGCGCTGAAGGAGGCAGAGGAGCTACCGGACGAGAAGGAGGTCCTGAGGATCCATTTGGAGGACCAGGAGAAGGAGCAGAGGAGGGAGGCGGAGGAGAAGTCGATGAACACGGACTCCGTCTCCGTGGACATGGTGGGTCCCAGGGTGGTGTATGCTCTGTGACGGTGGAGCCGGAGGGTGGAGGACACTCAAGCAACCATTATGGCTCCTTAATGTACAACGCTTACGGCTCTGCTGACTACTTATGTAAATTACTGCACTTTTTGTGATTGCGTTATTAAAGTTTTTTTTATAATATAATTCCCTTGACTCTGGTGATTCGCTCATCTTCAGAAAGGTCGCACTGTGCCGTCTATGTGCCGCCCCTCCTGGCTTCTCTAGTACACAGCAGAAGAACAAAACAGACGTGTGGATTATCCAGACCTCATCGAGTGTCTTAAAGCAGACCTCATGTCAGTAGAGCAACGTGGGTCCTCCTCAAGGCATGACCCCCTGAGATGGCTGTTTGATTCCCTGTGTAGCTCAACTGGTAGAGCAAGGCATTACCACTGCCAGGGTTTGGGGTCTGAGATGGCATGTGGCACACGATGAGGGGAAGCAAACCATCTGACCCACAATATGCAAGTGGTTATAGAACTGGCTATTATAACGGAGAAAGAGGGGCTGAAACTCTATTCCCCCCCCCTAAGGACATCAGAGGGTGAATCCATTTTACATTTAGGGCATTTAGCAGACGGTTTTATCCAAAGCGACTTACAATAAGTACATTTGTCATAAGAAGTGCAACAATATATCGCTGTCGATACAGTAAAGAAGTTCATAGAACCAAATGCAAGTACAACAATCGCTAGGCTAACCCATTCCCCGTATACAGTGATAGCTAGTGATAGCTAGCTACTGCAGATGCTACACAATTAAGTACTATGAATATGTACAATGTACATTAAGTGCGTACAATAAGTGTGTACATTTTGGAAACCGTGTTCTCTTTGATGGAAGGACAACAGCCTTCTGGAGAAGATTTGTGACAGGTTATAACATAGGGTTATAACAGTAACCCATTTTAAATTAGTGGGTTAAACCCTTTTGTGTAACTAAAGGTGATGATTGGCAGTAGCTGAGAGCCTGGCCTGGTTATGTGCGAGGAATTGAGAGCATTAGTCATTGGAACAAGCATGGAAGAATAATGGAAGAATAAACTGCAAAATTGTTTCACCACGGAAGGACTCTGGTGGTTTGTTTTTGGAGTCAGGAATAAAAGGTTGAACAAAGTACGGAAACGTGCACCTGACCTTGAATGTCCTTCAACAAAACGCAGCCACCTGAGACCATCCATCGATCCGAGTTTCTGTTTCGTACTCGTAATGTTCAGTAGTGTTACACTTCCTGCTCCCTAAAGAACAGGAAGGACGGGAGTTATCTGAGGGGCAGCCATGATGAGAGCTTTTCGAATCCTAGGAAAGGTCTTAAGGAAAGGCCCTTCGATGCTTCCTTTCCCACCTCCTTTAGCATGGCCTGCACGGGTCCCTGAGACAACAGCGGTAGGACACAGAGTGGAGAGCGGGCGAAGAGGTGCATTCAGTGGTCCACCCTCAGGGGATCAGGATGGCGGCGTCACCAACAAAGGGAACAGAGTCATCACAAACGCGCTGTTAACCTGCAGCCTCATGACACCCTCTCCATCTCCTCACACTTGCCTTCCCCTCCTTTGGTTTACTTTAGATTAAACGTTGAGCGATGGTGCGAAAACGTAACACATCTCAGTATCTAATGCCCGCCTGGGTGCGCCTCATTTGGGAGTTCTCAGACGAGGGTTTTGGAACAGAAAGCTGTTCTCAGGACTCCACGGGGGAGAACCCCCCAATCCGGCCCGCCGCTGCCAACATGCTGAACACATCCTGGTCCAGAGTCCAACAGGTTGTGCCTCTGTGCCAGAAGACCGTGATCAGCAGACCTGAGCGTCACGTCTTCAGACCCGTTGACCTGGTGTTGTTTTGCTTCATTAAGTTCGAACAATTTCTATCATCGCCAGATCTTAGGAATGGTCCGATTGGGGAGATTGACGTGTTTATATCGATGATAATCAATAGCACGAGGAGGAGACAATGCTGCTGAGCGCCTGAACCCTCTGACATGAACCAGAATCTACATAAGACAATCGGTGTGTGAAGAAAGACAGACGAAACACAAATACAATCTGAAGGTGATCCCTGATGCATTCAAGTGATCCATGCGCAATGTAATCAATCTATCTTTACCCTGAAGAAACATGACTGTCACTCCCAGGAAAAGGGGACAGGAAATGTCCCCCTTTGGCTCTTTGTTAGACAGTCCTCCAGTGTCTCCCCTTCTCCTGCTCTCCATTTGGTTTAAGCCATTCTGTGTCACTGTAAACGTAACATTCATCCATTCATACTCCATCTACTGTATTCTCCCATTCAGACATATTCGTCACACATTCATGCATATTCATTCACCAATTCACACTCCCAACCATTCACCCATTCAGTAACCCTTTCATACACTATACTCATTCACCTATTGATACACATTCATCCAGCCATTCATACACAGTAATTCAGCCATTTATATACACATTTAAACAGATATTCATACACCTGTGAAAGTGTGGACCATGCGAGGGTACAGCCAAGCCACTCACTCTGATGTCATCACGTTCGAGCTAAGCAGCCGTCTCAGTGTGACCGAGACCCATCACTGCCAACAGACACTGGCATCCCGTCCGACATGCTGTAGCTTTGAGCACCTGTGCATGCCTGTGTCCGCAGTCACTGCTAACTCATCACACGGCGTGCTTAAGTGCTCTCACCTGACACCGTCACCAGACTCACCGGGACGAGTCCTTCCCTGATTCAAAAGGGAGATATGCTTCTTGAGACAATCTTTTACAATAAGAAACTCGTTCCCCGAGGTTAGGTTGGATGGTCCTTGACCTCCTGAAGAAGAGTCTGAGCTGGTTCAGGGTCCTCAGACTACGAGGGGCCGTCCGGTCTCTTGTCCTGCTGTCCTGTCCTTCTACTTCTGATGCAGGCTTGTGTTATGACTGCTGTGTTACTGCTGCTCCTCCTGCTTGCTGAGTATGTTGTGTTATCGAGGGTCGTTCCCTGATTTGTGAATTTATCTTGAAATAGTTTGCACAGGATGGATCTCCCTCTACTGGTCTGTAGAACGCTTATGATCACAGCACTTATCACATCACACTCAAATGGCATTTCTTTTTTCTCATTGCCATTGATGAGATGACTTCATGTTGCCAATCATTGTCCTGGTCTGACCTTCTCTTTATCGGACACATGCATCACTCACTTTTCTTGTTCTTGTCGAGGATGTCTGTGGTGAGAGTTGCATTCCGTCTCCTCACAGATCTGCACATTACACACTTTGCTTTGTGTGATGGTGTCTACGTGACTACAGTGCATCACTACGGCCACCCCTCCGGAAACTGTCTCCACTGATAAAGAACACCAAGGCTAACTTGGGAATCAGGCCCTATGTCCACAATAACAAACTACCCCTTTAATGAATACATTTTTTTTTGTTTTAAATATGCACAATCGAATATTCTTACGATATGATTTAGTTCTAAATAACAGGGGACGGTATAAGAACCGGCCCCATTAAAGGATCCAGACCCCCGCTGTGAGGCCCACGAGACACGGCTGACAGACCACACGGTACGTTCAGGTCCCCTCATCGGGTCATCACTAGTGATCGAGCTCCATCACTGCCATCTGCATCCACGCGCGTGCGTGCGTGCGTGCGTGTGTGCGTGCATCCGCGCGCGCGCGCGTGCGTGCGTGCGTGCGTGCGTGCGCGCGTGCGTGTGCGGCCCCATACCGCACTATCTAAGCCAGTGGTACTCAAAGGGGGTTACGCATACCCCTAGAGGTACTTTGGAGTACTGCAAATAAACAAAAAAAGGTAACACATTTTTCGTCATGAGCATGTTCCAATTCTAAAAGTGGAAATGGAGAAAATGGACAAGACTGTTCCCTGAAAAAGAAAGCGCATCCAGAAACACCAAGACGTCGACAGTTTCAGGAAGAACGTTTTAATGGGATTCAGCTCTCCGTGCTCAGACCCTCTCCTGCCGTTGTGATTCTTATGTGGGGAAAAATAATCCAACATTTTTTCCAAAAATGTTTTGCGCCGGTGGAGGGGGAACTCAGCTGAAAAAAGATCTTAGCACACTAGTAGAAAAGGTTGGAGAACTGATTTTAGCAAACAAATACCATGTCTTGTGTTGACTTGTTCTTCCTAAAAAAAACCCTGGGATCCTAAGCAGCGCTGCTCAGCTTCGTATCCCCCGTTTCACGGCCTCCTGCAGTAAGAGTCGTGGTCAAAGGGCTCACTGGCACTTTCCGCTCAGCCACTGTGGATTTATGTCCGCGAAATGTCTGGTCACCCCCACACACACACACACA
>OLKM01000971.1:0-30000 GCA_900291075.1 Melanogrammus aeglefinus | reverse complement strand
GCTGCCCGACGGAAAGGAACACACCAAACCGACGCGGTTACGACCCCGTCCGACTGGTGCCGACGAGGCGCGACGCCCGACAGTCGGCTTGGTGTGTCCGGGCCATTAGCATCGCCATGACAACATGACACACAGACACAAACACAGACCACACACACCCCCTCCCCAACCCCACCCACCGGGCGATGTGGCGCGTGTCGCGGGTGGAGGCCAGGGCCTGCAGGATCTTCCTCTTCTGGGCGTCGTCGCTGGACTGGGCGTAGGTCTGCATCAGCTCCGCCCAGCCATCCTCAGAGCGGGCGGCCACGGAGAACACCACCCTCTGCAGGTCCCCGGGGACCCTGGCAACACACACACACACGGTAACCAATGTGGACCCTAGCAACGCACACACACGGTAACCAATGGGGACCCTAGCAACGCACACACACACACACACACACGGTAACCAATGGGGGCCCTGGCAACACACACACACACACCATAACCAATGGGGACCCTAGCAACACACACACAAGCACACACACTGTAACCAATGGAGACCCTAGCAACGCACACACACGGTAACCAATGGGGACCCTGGCAACACACACACACCCCATAATAAATGGGGACCCTGGCAACACACACACACTGTAACCAATGGAGACCCTAGCAAAACACAAACACACACACACCGTAATTAATGGGAACCCTGGCAACACACCACACACACACACACACACACACACACACACGTAACAATGGAAACCCTAGCACACACACACACACACACACACACACACACACGTAACAATGGAAACCCTAGCAACACACACAAACACACACACACACGGTAACCAATGGGAACCCTGGAAACACACACACATACACACACGTAACCAAGGGGGACCCCAGCAACACACACACAAAACACACACACAGTAACCAATGGGGACCCTAGCAACACACACACACACAGTAACCAATGGGGTCCTTAGCAAAACACACACACGCATGGTAACCAATGGATACCCTGGCGAAAGCAACACGCACAAACACACACACAAAGTAACTTATGGGGACCCTAGCAACACACGCATGGTAACCAATGGGGACCCTAGCAACAAACACACACACATGGCAACAAATGTCACGTGAAATAGATCGCTATGGCTGAATGCACAACTATTTTTGCAACACAGTACTTATTTTTTTGGGGTTGGAATGTCTTTTGTTTTGCCAACCATGGTTATGCCGGACTAAAAGTTGAGGATCTAATCTTTCTCGGGGTGTGTCACACTCTGTACACTGCTTTCTCATGTGTTTAAATACCAGTGGGGGGGAGGGGCTTAGCCCGGATAGGAGTCCTTTTGAGAGGAAGTGGTTAAACCTGTCTTGGTTCTCCTTCATGTTGCGTCCCAGTGGGCCAGGTCGTAACATATTGGGTGCTCTTCCATCCCAATAAAAGCGCATATAAATACTATTCATTATCGTTAATTATTATTCATTATAGGCCCTAAAAACAACGAGCTGCGACGACTGCGTTTTGATTGGCCAGGGCCCCAGACAGCTTCAGAAATGAATCATTTTCCCTGGATCTTCAATGGAACCGGATTTCAAAATGGGAAACTCAATTTTCACTTCCTACAAAACTCTAATAACGTGATGATGATGATGATGATGATGACGACGACGACCACGAAGAGGACGTGAGGCTCACCTGGCGCTGCCGTTGGCGTACTGCCTGTAGAGATTGGAGGCCTTCTGGAGGCAGTCGGGAACGTCCAGAGCGCACGCCGTCTGGAGCAGCGCCGCCCGCAGCTCCTGTTTGGAGACGCTCTGCTCCTCCCCCCAGGTCTGATTCATCATCAGGGCCTCGAACCACCCCAGGATCTGGGACTGTCAAACACAAGGTCAGGATGTAGGACCGTCAAACCAGGGCTCCAGACTGCGACCAAATGGTCGCATTTTGCGACCAAAATCTGTGACAGTGCGAGTAAATCTTTAATCTACTCGCGCATGCGCGACAAGTAAATTTGCCGATTTTTTTTTTTTTTTTGACTGACAAACTTACAGTCCACTAGTTGGTCGAGGATGAGAAGGACTGTCACCAAACACAACGGTCAGGATGAAGGACTGTCAAACACTAAGGTCAGGATGTAGGACTGTCAAACACAAGGTTCAGGGATGTAGGAACTGTCAAACACAAGGTCAGGATGTAGGACTGTCAAACACAAGTTATTTATACTGAGGGACGTCTACATGCTGTTTTAACTTACTGACTGTGGACTATTGCCTAGAGTGTGCTTGCGTAAGTGCCTTCCTACGTGCGTGGTTGCGCTGGTGCGTGCGTGCGTTGCCTAAAACGTGCCTTATAAGATTGTAGTTTCTGCATGTATTGTCAAAGTATTTATCAGTAATACAGTGAACATTATAGGAAAACTTTGCAAGTTGATTTCGGTGTGCGCTCCTAAATTTTCTGCTTGCGCCCCTAAAATTTTAAGTTAGGGGCCACTGTGCTCCTAGTGAAAAATGTTAGTCTGGAGCCCTGCGTCAAACACAAGGTCAGGATGCTGTAGGACTGTGAAAAAAGTTAGGTGGAGCCCTGCGTCAAACACAAGGTCAGGATGTAGGACTGTCAAACACAAGGTCAGGATGAAGGACTGTCAAACACAAGGTCAGGATGTAGGACTGTCAAACACAAGGTCAGGATGTAGGACTGTCAAACACAAGGTCAGGATGAAGGACTGTCAAACACAAGGTCAGGATGAAGGACTGTCAAACACAAGGTCAGGATGAAGGACTGTCAAACACAAGGTCAGGATGTAGGACTGTCAAACACAAGTTATTTATACTGAGGGACGTCTACATGCTATGTTTAACTGTTACTAACTGTGGACTATTGCCTAGAGCAGTGGTTGCGTGCGTGCATGGTTGGTTCCTACGTGCGTGCGTAGTTACGTGCGTAGTTACGTGCGTGCGTGGTTGGTTCCTACGTGCGTGCGTAGTTACGTGCGTGCGTGCGTGGTTGGTTCCTACGTGCGTGCGTAGTTACGTGCGTGCGTGCGTGCGTGCTGGTACCTTGAGGCGGCCGGCCAGGTCCAGTTCGTTCCTCTTCTCCAGCTGCAGGTGCAGCGTGTTGAGCTGGGCCAGTGCCTCGCTCACCGGCGCCGTCTCCGTCTCGTTCACCACGTACCTCAGCAGGTTGAGAACCTGCCGGAACGACACCCGTCCCAGCCTGGCGCCCCCCCCCCCACAGGGAGCTTTACACAACAAGTCCCCGGACCACTTTCTCCTTCCCGATTCCTCGGCCGATACATACATACATACACACATACAGTGTGTATGTGTATGTGTGTGTATATATATATACATACACACACACACACACACACACACACACACACACACACACACACACACACACACACACACACACACACACACACACACTGTATCGGCTGAGACAGTACATATCATATATACACTGTATCGGCTGAGACAGTATATACTGTATATATAATATACACTGTCTCGTCTAGCATTGTAACTACTAACAGCCCTTACTTATTGGAGGGTTCTCTTACGATGACAGCAATGTTTAGTCGGTTCACTTACTGTCAAACTATTATTTTTTCAGAACTAGATCATTTACATTTATAATCTATAATCATACATTTGTATTCTTGTAGTTAAGCGTGAGCTTCCGTGTTTTTCTGACTTGGTAGCTTGAACACACGCAGATCGGAGAGGACGCGTTTCCCATTCCGCCTTCCCGCCTCCGCCCGTTAACAAACGCAGCATAACACCGCACGCGTGGGTGATGTTCTGTGTCTGTGTAGTAGTCGGCGCAGTACCGGAGGAATTTCCGATACTAGTATCGGTATCGGAAATTATACTGTAGCGGAAACGACACGATAACAAAATCCCTTTTTCTGTCGAGAGCTGTTAATGAGGTAAGGTGACGGACCAGTGAGTGAGTGAGTGAGTGAGTGAGTGAGTGAGTGAGTGAGTGAGTGAGTGAGTGAGTGAGTGAGTGAGTGAGTGAGTGAGTGAGTGAGTGAGTGATGAGGTGAGGTGAGTGAGCGAGTGAGTGAGTGAGTGAGTGAGTGAGTGAGTGAGTGAGTGAGTGAGTGAGTGAGTGAGTGAGTGAGTGAGCGTACCTGGACAGAGCGAACATGTTGTGTATGAGGGAGGCGCGGTCCTCCGGGGGCAGCACGGTGCAGTCTGAGGTCAGGGCCTCGATGAGGGCCGCCCAGCCCGCCGTGCCGTAGTCCACCATGTAGAACCCCGTGCTCTGGAAGTTCAGCTTCAGCCACTTCACGTCCGCCGACACCTTCAGGGTGGCTGCACACACACACACACACACACACACAGAGACAGTCAGTCAGTCAGTCACACACACACAGTCAGACACACACACACACACACACACACACAGTCAGTCAGTCACACACAGACAGTCAGACACACACACAGAGACAGTCTCTCTCACACACACACACACACACACACACACACACACACACACACACACACACACACACACACACACACACACACACACACACACACACACACACACACAGACACACAGACACACTCACACACACACTACACACAATAGACCACACTAACTCTAAAAGTGACCTGGCCTCGATATCAGCATCAAAGACACGACATTAGGGGGGGGGGTTACCGTTCCTGTCCTCCAGGGTGAACGCCTGGAGGCAGTCCGGGGTGCGGCTGCAGAGGTCCGTCACGTAGGTCACAGGGATGTGCCAGCGGCTGCAGGGAGGAGCAGCCTCAGGTTATCAGGTACCGGGACCCGGTCGGACCAGGGTGATGCACGAGGTTGTTTGACTGTTTGCGAGTGTGTATGTTAGTGTGTATGTTAGTGTGTATGTTAGTGTGTATGTTAGTGTGTATGTTAGTGTGTATGTTAGTGTGTATGTTAGTGTGTATGTTAGTGTGTATGTTAGTGTGTATGTCAGCGTGTATGAGGGGTGTGCATTGGCACTGCCCTCACGATTCGATTACGATTCACCAGGTCACGATTCTGCAATGCATCACAATTCTACTGCACACAATAAGGCAAGTTTATCACCTTCCATTGCCTTATAAAAAGTGATGAAATTTCATAAATTATTTTATGTTGCTCCACTTCGACAATCCGTCTCTCGTCGTCCATGTTGCCGACCCTCTGAGACCCTTTGATTGATTGACTGCTGACCTGGGGCCACCGGTCATGACGTTATATTGATGTGAAGTTGTGATAGGCTACATGAGCTGAGTATTGTGTTTTATTTTGAAAATTGACCGGATGCTCTAAGGCTTTCACTTTTTCACTTCCTACCCAGCTAGAACTGCTCTGTTGAAATTAACGCGGATCAGCAACGGCTCGCGTCAAAAACAGAAGTGCTACGGAATGCTAGCGCAACGCAGCGTCCCAGAAGCGCCGGCGCTTCTGGGACGCTACGTTGCCTGCCCCGCATTGCGATGCATCGCCGAATCGATTACTGTTGACGCCACTAGTGTGTATGTGACTGTGAGTATGACTTTGCGTTTGACTGTTTTATGTGTGCGTGTGTGCGTGCGTTTGCGTGCGTTTGCGTGCGTCCATTACTCACCTGGGCGCGCTCTTGGTCGCGTCGGTGCTGAGCAGAAAGGGCTCCTGAGTGAGGGTCACCTGATCTCCCTCCCGGCTGACGCTGACCAATGGGAAGCCTTTCTGCTGGGTCCAGGTGTTCATCATGCCGGGGATGTTGGGGTGCTTTTGGGTGACCTCGGCCTGGAGGGGAGACCGCCTCACACTCAGCTGTATTCATCCCAGAGGACGCGCGCTGAAACTCACACTGCTCTGCTCAAGAGGGACGTTATGGACTGGAACATAAATAAAAGGCCTCCTGTGTAGAAGGTCATTATCCAAGGTCATTAACTCCTGCTCTCCTCCACTCCCCTCCCTCTCTCTACTCCCCTATAATGGCCCCGGCTGGTAAAGTGGGATTACGGGCGACTCAGTGCTTAGGAATTCTCGAAATGAGTAAACCTGTGGTGGGGTAAGCGCGCTCACAGTAAATCAGTGAGTGACCGTGACCTGATTTACAGATGAATGAGCCGTGACAGGAGTTCTGTGCGGTTTCAGAGCTTTACCTCATCACAGTGTTTTTAGACCGGTGGTTCTCTCATTTGTTTTTCACCCCAACGATAGAAAAAGACGATAGAACGATAGAAAATTGAGAAAATTTAGAAAATTCACAAGTGGCTGAAATGTGAATCCGAAAACAAAGAGAAAGGAGAATATGTGAAAAAGATAGGCTGTCCAGAAACAACAAAATGTCGTCAGTTTCAATAAGAATATATTGGTATGGGATTCAGCTCTGACCCTCCCCTGGTGTTGAGCTTTCTTTGTGGGGGGCAACTAGCCAACCGTTGCATAAAGCACAGGCCCATGTTCCTCACTAAATTTTGAGTATTTTCACCCTTTTATGTTTAAACTTAACATTATATTAATCTACATTTCTACATAATCTTAATTTTTTGAGCTGCCGAGGGTGAACTCATGTGAAAAAAATATCTTAGGAGGGTGTATACTAGCAGAGGAGTTTGGGATCCACTAATTAAGTTCCCATTCAAATGTGGATGCTGAGGAACAGCTTGACTGTTGACTCCGGTTTCTGACCCGATCCACCTGGAGCCACGGCAGGTGTGGAGGTGGCTTCAGGCGCCTCGTGTTACAACACCGGACGATGACGTCACCAGCATGACAACCCCCATGACGGCCCCATCAGAGGTGGCAACGGAGTGCTCCGAACAGAGCCAGGAAGTCTCCCAACGCCATGTCGCGCTGGCGCGGCCATGCAAGAACGCACCTGTGCAATGCTGTTCCACAGGTCGTCTGTGACCGTGTTGGAGCCGCTGAACTTCTTGAGGTAGCCCACGATGCCCTTCCTGAAGAGGTCCCCAGACAGAGAGACGTTGAGCATCAGCAGGATGGAGGCGCCCTGCAGCAGGAGACACAGCTGAACACGGGTCCCGACCCAGGGGCCCCGGGACATGAGGGCCCCGGGGACATAAGGAGCCCGCTCCGGGTTTGGGATCAGGGCTCACGCACGTCACAGGAATGTCAACTGGCTGGAGGCCGAAGCACCCTCACATGTTCACCGTGCGCCTGCACGGGTCTGAATACCGACCTCAGAGTGTGACAGACTGGGAGTGTGTGTGAGCGTGACTGGGAGTGTGTGTGAGCGTGACTGGGAGTGTGTGTGTGTGTGTGTGTGTGAGCGTGACTTGGAGGGTGTGTGTCTGAGCGTGACTGGGAGTGTGAGCGTGACTGGGAGTGTGTGTGAACGTGACGGAGTGTGTGTGAGCCTGACTTTGGGTGTGTGAGTGTGCTGGACTGGGAGTGTGTGCGTGAGATTGTGTGTGTGTGAGTACTATTTGAGTACTATAAGTACAAGGACGTACACCCTACAATAAGTGCGGGAGGGGTGTGCGGGGTACCCATGCAGGGACCACGCAGTCTTCTTCCATACCTTCTCGTAGGAGACCGAGTCAAACATCTCAGCCACCTGCTCTGGTGTGTCCGCCCTCGCTGAGACGGCATGGGACGAGTTCAGCGCGTCTTTGTCCAGAGCTCTGAAGCGCACGGCCAGGAACTGGTTCCCCTGCAGACAGACCCCAGGGGGTCATGTCATCAGCTCACCACTCACATCCTCTCGTCTGCTGCAGCTTTCGACCTCATCCCATTGGCCGAGCTCAGACGTAAACGTACATATATGGTCAGAGGTCATAGGGGTCAGCTCTAGATAGGACCATGTTTGTGGGTTCCTGTGTTACTTCTGTGTAGTTTGATACCGTCTGATCTTTCCTCTCATGGTACGTTTTTGTCAAGACGTACCATGAGAGGATTGGTTGAATTACATCGCATCAGAATGTATTATTCGTTCAATTGCAAAACCTTAATAACTCAAATAATGGTACATCTGATTTGTATAGTGCGTTCGGATAAACCCCAGGAAGAGGAAGCCAAAGAAGTCCATGAGAACTCTGATGGCCTTGGCTTCAGGTTCACATCAGATGACCTGATCAGACGTGTGGAGGCAGCCCAGTATACAGGGGGTCAGAGGTCAGGGGTCAGAGGTCAGGGGTCATCAGGTGCAGTGACTCACGATGTCCAGCAGGGGGTACTCGTGCTGCAGAGACATGTACTGCATGTAGGTCGCGAAGCCCTCGTTCAGCCACAGGTCGTCCCACCAGCTCATCGTCACCAGGTTACCGAACCACTGGGGGGAGAGGGGCGGGT
Source organism: Melanogrammus aeglefinus (assembly GCA_900291075.1). Taxonomy (NCBI): domain Eukaryota; kingdom Metazoa; phylum Chordata; class Actinopteri; order Gadiformes; family Gadidae; genus Melanogrammus; species Melanogrammus aeglefinus. The sequence continues at coordinate 21,713 of OLKM01000971.1, read as the reverse complement.
CACCAGTCGAACACATACCAGTTAGACCAGTACCAGGAGGACGCCAGTTACAGACAGAGAGGAGCGGGTTTACCAGTAGTAGAACATATACCAGTTAAACCAGGAGGACATACACCATGTCCAGACTGGTTTAACCAGTACCAGGAGGGCGTACACCAGTTAGACCGGTTTTAACCAGTACATGGTTTGGTCCTACCTGGTTAGTGTTTGGTCCTACCTGGTTAGTGTTTGGTCCTACCTGGTTAGTGTTTAGTCCTACCTGGTTAGTGTTTAGTCCTACCTGGTTAGTGTTTGGTCCTACCTGGTTAGTGTTTAGTCCTACCTGGTTAGTGTTTGGTCCTACCTGGTTAGTGTTTAGTCCTACCTGGTTAGTGTTTAGTCCTACCTGGTTAGTGTTTGGTCCTACCTGGGTTAGTGTTTGGTCCTAACCTGGTTAGTGTTTAGTCCTACCTGGTTAGTGTTTAGTCCTACCTGGTTAGTGTTTAGTCCTACCTGGTTAGTGTTTGGTCCTACCTGGTTAGTGTTTAGTCCTACCTGGTTAGTGTTTGGTCCTACCTGGTTAGTGTTTAGTCCTACCTGGTTAGTGTTTAGTCCTACCTGGTTAGTGTTTGGTCCTACCTGGTTAGTGTTTAGTCCTACCTGGTTAGTGTTTGGTCCTACCTGGTTAGTGTTTAGTCCTACCTGGTTAGTGTTTAGTCCTACCTGGTTAGTGTTTAGTCCTACCTGGTTAGTGTTTAGTCCTACCTGGGGGCTATTGCCAGACCAATCTCAATCGTAGAATGAGCATGGTCTGGGGGAAGCTGCCGTCATTCTCTCAGCACCAGAGGCCTGATCAACGGGCCTTGCTCAACCGACGCTGTACGCGATTGGCTGCCGTCGCTTCCCTGTCGTCATCGTGTTAAACCGGCCAATAGCGCGCAAAGGGGGAAAGCCAGCGTAGTGAATGGCTCCCGCAAAAACGTATCTGAAGCAGAAGGTAAGGTAGTGTTCTCCTCCAGGTCCTGCTGCAGGGCGGACTCTAATCATCGGCAGAACGGGGGGGGGGGCACCCAGTCTACCCCTAGGGGCTGTAGTCCCTCGGGGTAGGGACACGCTCACTACCTGGTGAGCGTGTAGTCCTACCTGGTGAGCCAGCTCGTGGGCGACCACGGAGGCGATGAGCTGCTTCTGTAGGGGGGAGGACTGGTTGTTGACCAGCAGGGTGGTCTCCCTGAAGGTGATCAGACCCCAGTTCTCCATCGCCCCCGCCAGGAAGTCAGGGATGGCCACCAGGTCTGAGAGAGAGGTGGAGACACGGCCAGAGCTTCAGCATGTGTGTGAGCGTTGGTGTGTGTGTGAGCGTGCCTCTTGGTGTGTGTGTGAGCGTGCCCGTTGGTGTGTGTGTGAGCATACCCATTGGTGTGTGTGTGAGCGTGCCCGTTGGTGTGTGTGAGCGTGCCTGTTGGTGCATGTTTGCGTGCCCGTTGGTGTGTGTGTGAGCATACCCATTGGTGTGTGTGTGAGCGTGCCCGTTGGTGTGTGTGTGAGCGTGCCTGTTGGTGTGTGTTTGTGTGCCCGTTGGTGTGTGTTTGCGTGCCCGTTGGTGTGTGTGTGTGAGCGTGCCCGTTGGTGTGTGTGTGTGAGCATGCCCGTTGGTGTGTGTGTGAGCGTGCCCGTTGGTGTGTGTTTGTGCGTGCCCGTTGGTGTGTGTTTGTGTGCCCATTGGTGTGTGTGTGAGCGTGCCTGTTGGTGTGTGATTGCGTGCCCGTTGGTGTGTGTTTGTGTGCCCGTTGGTGTATGTTTGCGTGCCCGTTGGTGTATGTTTGCGTGCCCGTTGGTGTGTGTTTGTGCGTGCCCGTTGGTGTGTGTGTGTGCGTTGCCCGTTGGTGTGTGTTTGCGTGCCCGTTGGTGTGTGTAGCTGCGTTGCGTTTGCGTGGCTCTTGTGTAGGTGTTCTGTGCCCGTTGTGTGTGCTTGCGCGCCGTTGGGTGTATGTCTGGTGTGCCCGGTGGTGTGTGTGCAGTGCTTGGTGTGTTGCGTGCCCGTTGGTGTTGTTTGTGTGCCCGTTGGTGTGTTGTGTGAGCGTGCCGTTGGTGTGTGTGCGAGCGTGCCCGTTGGTGTGTGTGTTTGAGCGTGCCTGTTGGTGTGTGTTTGCGTGCCCGTTGGTGTGTGTTTGCGTGCCCGTTGGTGTATGTTTGCGTGCCCGTTGGTGTGTGTTTGCGTGCCCGTTGGTGTGTGTTTGCGTGCCCGTTGGTGTGTGTTTGCGTGCCCGTTGGTGTGTGTTTGCGTGCCCGTTGGTGTGTGTTTGCGTGCCCGTTGGTGTGTGTTTGCGTGCCCGTTGGTGTGTGTGTGTGCCCGTTGGTGTGTGTTTGCGTGCCCGTTGGTGTGTGTGTGAGCGTGCCTGTTGGTGTGTGTGGAGCGTGCCCGTTGGTGTTGTGTGTGTGAGCGTTGCCCGTTGGTGTGTGTTGAGCGTGCCCGTTGGTGTGTTTGTGTGCTGCCCGTTTGGTGTGTGTTTGCGTGCCCGTTGGTGTGTTGTTTGAGCGTGCCTGTTGGTGTGTGGTGTGTGCGTGCCCGTTGGTGTGTGTGTGAGCGTGCCCGTTGGTGTGTGTGTGAGTGTGCCCGTTGGTGTGTGTGTGAGCGTGCCCGTTGGTGTGTGTTTGCGTGCCCGTTGGTGTGTGTTTGCGTGCCCGTTGGTGTTGTGTGGTGCCCGTTGGTGTGTGTGTGAGCGTGCCCGTTGGTGTGTGTGTGAGTGTGCCCGTTGGTGTGTGTGTGAGCGTGCCCGTTGGTGTTTGTGTGCCCGTTGGTGTGTGTGTGAGTGTGCCCGTTGGTGTGTGTGTGAGCGTGCCTCTTGGTGTGTGTGTGAGCGTGCCCGTTGGTGTGTGTTTGTGTGCCCGTTGGTGTGTGTGTGAGCGTGCCCGTTGGTGTGTGTTTGCGTGCCCGTTGGTGTTTGTGTGCCCGTTGGTGTGTGTTTGCGTGCCCGTTGGTGTTTGTGTGCCCGTTGGTGTGCTTGTTTCTCATCACAGGGCATTTACATGAGAAATGGACAAACGCACATCAAAGCAGCCCTGGAGAGCTTCTCCGAGTGTGTGTGTAACGCACCCAGCTTCTTGAGGGGGTAGGCGATGTCAAAGTAAGAGTTGTAGAACTGCAGAAGTTTGCAGGCCGTGTCCAGGGCGTGGATCGTGTGTTCCTTCTTCTCCGGCACCGAGTACACAGACACCTGTCACACACACACACACACACACACACACACACACACACACACACACACACACACACACACACACACACACACACTGGTGACAAGGCTCAAAGAGCAACATCACATAACCCATTTCCGTCCTATGGAGACTGATCTTAATTCCGGCTCAGTCCGGTTCCCCAGAGGAGACATACCAGCGTGTCGGAGACGTTCCTGCTCACGCTGTCGAAGGTGGCCACCACGAATGCCACCAGGTAGGTGCTCATGTTCACGGTGCTCTTCTCAAACTCGTCCAGCAGAAGGCCTCCGGTGATGTTGGTGGTCTTGACCTACAGGGGGAGGGAGGGAAAGGAGCTGTCGAGGGTCACGCTGACAGAAAAGCCCCGGCCTTGAAAACCACTCCGTCAGCATTAGCGGCACGTGGCTCAGCAGGTGGAGCGGGTCGGCTGGTCACCGGAAGGTCGCTGGTTCGACCCCCCCGGCTCCTCCGAGCGGAGTGTGGAGGTGTCCCTGAGCAGACCCCCCACTCTCACTGCTCTAGACCAGCTGGCTGTGCCCCCCGCATGGTTGACACCGCTGTGGGTGTGTGTATGTGTGTGTGTGCATGATTGGGTGAATGTTAGCCAGTATTTAAGAGCACTTTGAGCGGCCGCTGGGTTAGAAAAGCGCTGTATAATTGCAGACCATTTATATTTTACATAGTTTAGTATGTGACGTTAAAGATGGATAAATTCTCCCCTGTTAACATTGATGCAGGCTCTATTTACAGTTGGCGGTCATAGACCACCAACGGATGCACAGTCCTATGTTCTTCATGGCAAATCAATAAACTGGAAACAGCTTTTTAGTTCCTGGACACACGCGTGCATTAGGGGTGGGACAGTAGAGCTATACTGCCCCCTTGTGTTATGTAAATGCAGTTACCATGCAAAGATCCACTGGGTGTCCCCACACAGGAAGAGGTACAAACACCAACTAACTAACCAACTCAGTAACTTTAAACAAACCTAAAACAAATACTATTATGATGAAAGGACATGCATTTGACTACCTGCTAACTCTTAAAAGTTAAAAAAAAGCACGATATGGGATCTTTGACCAGCTTTTGGTGGGGCTTCATCTGAATGACTGAGTGAGAGTCAACGCTACCTTGGGCATGTTGGACAGAGCGACGTAGCCCTCCCTGCGACTGATCCTGACCCGGAAGGTGGCTTTGAAGGCAGGCTCGTCGAAGCAAGGGAAGGCCTTTCTGGCGGCCAGGGGCTCGAACTGGGTGGCAGCCAGGACCCTGGGGAACACACCGCGGTATCAGCGACGGCCATTTAGAAAAGGCAACGCTGTCTCTGCTGTACACCACTTCTGTATCCGCTGGCTCGTAGTTTCAAATCAACTGGACACATCTGGAGTCAATGCTGCTCGATTGGGACTCGCATGTTCTCACATCCTATTTATTTAGATTTAGGTCAACCAGCAGACACTTTTATCCAAGGCGATTGACATCAAGTACACCCGTGTGTGTGTGAGTCTGGTCAAAGCCCTTCTCAGTCAGCAGAAGGCGCTCTGGTCAGGACAGCTGCAGGTCATCCAGTCACCTCTTGGTGCCGTCCTTGTCGGTGTAGGAGCTTTTGTAGAAGCCGTCGTAGGTGTTGGACAGGCTGGCGTTGTAGTCCAGCGTCAGCACACAGCGCTGTCCCTGCTTCAGCTCCTCCGGGAACCGGATGGCTACCTGCTGGTGGGGCTTGTACTCCAGCAGAGTCACGTCCCCGGCCTGGCCCTCGCCCAGCTACAGCGGGAGCGATCACATCAGACCAGGCAGCCAGTCACAACCATAGCGAGAAACACACGTCACATTCTATCAGTATAGCCCTTAATCACAGGTACAGTCACAAAAAGGCTTCACAAGGCATTTATCCCCCTGAGCCTAGAAAAAAACTCCCTTAAAGACCCTGGGTCCATGATGCACTGTGCGCCTGTTTTGAAGTTTACTTTCGTCTGACTTCCGGTAAACCACACGGAGCAACAATGACGGATGACAGCGCGGGAAGCTTCGCGCAGAGCCAAATTGAAGAACCGAACGTCTACGGAAGCCTCGTAAGTCTAAATCGGTTCGAAAGTTTGTTAATGCCATTATGTAGCTCTTATGAGCTCAGTATTCTCGACATAAACACGTTAATTTATTCTATTTATCCGTTTAACGTATTCGAAAAGGTTGCAGAAGATCAACCGAGAGGAACAAGTGACCGAACCTGAACCAGCTAGTGCAATCCGTTCAATCCAACCGGTCGCTTTCGACGTCCAGCCTCCGATGATGCCATCGACGGCAAAACGGTCAATTATTTTGTACAAAAATTATTTAAAAATGGGAAATATCTACATAAAATCTATCTACAATCATTAACTATATACTATATACAAAAATGTATGCTCGATGCATAAAAAAACGGGAAGATTCAAGCGGATTTCTAAGTACGTCTTCAAATCGAACGATCAAGAGAGTTTCATGGACCATGAAACTCGAGTGGGCGCGCAATGCATTCTGGTCTCGGACCCAGGGTCTTTAAGTCAGACAGGAAGACATCTTAAAGTTCCCATGACTTGCCAACAGGTGTGAGTGGGATTAGCCAACCAGCCTACCCGCTGGACTGCACCAAACGTTGCTCATCTATCCATCACACATCTAGGTGGACACGCCCACTTGTGACGTCAGAAGAGCCAGATTTTCCAAACGGCTTGTACCGGCTGATCACACTCACACCTGGTGGCGTGGCAAAGGACCTTTGAGAAGGAAAGCCCGATTCCCTGGACATCCCTGGTGGAATATCTCCGTTTTAGGTTGGACCCTTCAGTGGGTGCAGGCCGTCTGAGGAGGGGGGGGGGGGTCACACCTGGAAGGTCGCCTTGGTGATGGTCAGGTCAGCGGCGTGCAGCACGATGCGCTTGGTGGCATGCAGCACGGCCATGCTGATGACGGTGCGGCCCGTGAAGGTCATGGCGTCGAGGTCGGGGTTCACGGTGAGGTCGTAGTGGACGGGCCGCACGCTGGCCGGGAGGCGGAGCTCCGCCCAGGGGAAGGGCTCCCCCGAGGTGGAGTTGGGGTACACGGGCTCCATGGGGGCGGTGTTGTTCTCCTTGGGGCACCCCGTCTGTAGTGGTCGGGGAGGGGGGGGAGGTGGAGGGGATTCAGAGAGCACCTTCCCAGAGCTTCCCAGAGCTCCAACGGTCAATAATCCCAGATAAAGTACACAGCACTGGACACAGAACACGTTAAAACAACGCACAACACACAGCAGTTCATGCGTTCCTGAACACTGGCAGTAGCACTCGAATCAGAATGCATCATGGGTATTTTTGGTTGCTGAAACTCAACGTGAATATATTTCAAAAACCGACATTAATGAAAACTTTGCTTTGACGCGTGTCGCATGAGGACCTGAGGACCTAACGGAGCTATCAGTGTGGGGGTGGGCGGGGGGGAAGTAGTTCCCTAACGTCAGCAGACACCCGTCGTGCAGAGCTTCACAGAAGGTGAGATGGACAAGATTAAGCGTCACTGATCCAGACGGGACGCGTGGGTGCCCACAGGAGTAGTAGAAATGAAGACGCAAAAAACTAATTCATTTAGCGTTAGTGCTGTCAGTTTAACGCAACGCAAACCAATTTTAACAGCGTTCATTTTTTTATCGCGTGATTAACTCTCTGGCTTGGTAAACGTTGTCGTTTTTTTCACCTGCTGTCTAGCAACAACTAGTCACGTTAGAAAAACGACAACACCATACCGGATCTAGCTACATCGGAAACAAAACAACAAGCACGCGGCACGAACTTGTTGGGACAAGCAAGGATACGGAGCAGGTGAAAAACTCCTTAAAAGTGTGTGTGTGTGTGTGTGTGTGTCACTCTGTTTGAGCCTGCTGCACGAGAGTTCAATGTTGTCATTAGCTGTTACGTCTTTCTGACCAATCGCAGTTCAAGGCCCACCTGGGCTGTACCACTTCGGGAGGGGCCGGTCAGTTAGTCCCCTCTAGACAAAATCGCCCTGGTTGTGATAGTGAAGGTTTGGGAGTGTCCTCCTACCCTGGTGAAGGTACAGCCGGGCAGGAAGTACAGGACCATGCTCATCGACACAATGATGACCAGGAACAGCAAGCACACCACCGTGGTCCGCGTGGACGGCCGCGAACAGGAGCTGGGGGCAACAGGAACCTGAGATCAGACCCTCACCCTGACCCACGGTCAGCCCGAACTAGGGATGCACCGAAATGAAAATTCTTGGCAGAAACCGAAAATCGAAAACGAGGAAACCAAGGCCGAAAACCGAAAACCCGAAAGCAATTATTATGCCAATTATTAGTACCATTTAGGGTTGCCGCGGTATATACACCGATGGGGTTCAGTAACTAATCTTTCTGTTCATGATCCAAAATGCATTCAATCATTTCTGTCGTCTTGATTAAAACCCGTACGTTTAAATAGCTGTTAAGAGTAAACCAATCGCAACGGTCTGCACGAAGTTCACATCTCCCCCCCGACGTTGACCCCTCACCTGGGCGAGGCCTGCCGTGCGTAGGAGGAGGAGCCGGCGCGGTGGGCAGAGCTGCGGTTCATGAAGGACATGCCCAGCAGCCGCGCCGAGGACTCGCTGTCCTCCTCCTCGTCGTCCATGTCGTTCTCCCCCAGGCCGCGGACCAGCAGGCGGGAGCTGCGGGGCTCGTAGACCACCTCGTCTGGGTCCAGGGTGGGGAACGCCTGGAGGGAGGGAGGGAGGGGTCAACACAGGACGGGGTGCTCCATGGGGAGACCCTAGGAAGTGGCCTGGGCCAGATGCCTGCTGGTAAATCGACTGCACCTATAGAGTGCTTTTCTAACCTGTGGCCACTCAAAGCTCTTTATAATACCATTCACCCATTCACACACACATTCTCGCCGGGGGCAGTCAGGGTGATGTGTCTTATTCAGGGACACCTCAGTTCGGCGGAGCTTGGGATCGAACCAGCAACCTTCAGGTTACCAGCCGACCCGCTCTACTTCCTGAGCCCCATGCCGCCCAGCCGACAGATGAACGTGCGAACACAGACAGGCTACTCCACGGGGAGAGAAGTGCTACCCTACGAAACATCCTTCCTACACAGAGACGCCGGATTGAGTTCCCTGTGAACCGAGCCCGGCTGCTGATGTGCATCCGGAGTTCATGGCCTCTAAAGACCGGGAACGCCTGGTTACCGGGAACGCTGCGGAGTCCTTGGCCAGGTCCACCACGTCCGGCTCCTCCTCAAACATGCTGTTCTCGATCATGTTCCGCGGAAGGTTGGCGCGCTCTGCTGGAAGTGAAAGTAAAGACCACAAGGACACAGTGAGGACAGCATGGCTTGGGGAGTGGACCTTACTGGGAGACACCAGCAACTGTACTGGTTTGCTTCATGAGTATTGCTCTTGGAACTTGGGGCGAGTGAAAGTAGTAATGCGAAAACGAGACAAGCAGGAATCTGTGTTGAGCCGATACGACACAAAGACCGTTTAACAAAGCAGTGATTTGGGTCATTTCCTGTTTGAAAATGCTGTGCTTCACTTCCTGGTTCACCATGCTGCCGTCGCTTAGCCCGCGCTGAAGATGAGTTACTTGAACGAACAAAATAATAAGCAGATGTCAAAGTAATGAAATCATGGGTCGTAGTTCTACCGGATATCAAGAAACACTTACAAGAAGAACCCTGCTTTCAGCGTGTGTGTTTGTGTGTGTACGGGTGAATGTGTGTGTGTGTGTGTGTCTTCTGTACGACAATGGCGGGCCCTCCCTCAGCAGAACAAGCCTCTGACTGTCCTTCAAACAGAGAAACGTTCAACTTCCCAATTCACAAATACCTAACGAAGTGAAACAGCGGAGTGTGCAGGTTTCAGTGAGCGCTCTGCCCAGATCGGAGCTCTGTGGACAGAGCCCTTCCAGTCTTAAATTACAGATTTAAATGCAAACAACAGGGTGGTAATTAATCCACATTACAAAGCTGCAGCTTTGGTAATTTGATTATTTTGACAGCGTGCAAAGCCGCCGCGAGATATAGTCAAGACTGTGTCAGTAGCACGGCTGTTTCAATCTCTCTCTCCTCCTCAAATCAAATAAATAGTCTAGCAACTGTGACACATCACCAAACCTGATGGGCAAGGTGCTGATAAGCATTTAATGAACAGAGGAAGCAGCCTCATGTCCGTCCATATGTTTCTGTTGACACTAACAGCCACCAACAAGGGTAGTTTACGACCACAAAGGGGAAACAATAAACTGATTACAACAACACAACAGTGACTCAAACTTGGATGAACCGCCTCTATCTTTATAACCACTCATCTGGGCTACAGTGGTGTAATGGAGAAGTAACAGGCCTCTCCGAGAGTGTGACCAAATCACTGCACACTTTGAATCCCTATCAGCAGCAGACCAATATAAATTATAATCTAAAAGAACACACACAGACAGGCATGGCAATGCAGGCATGGCAATGCAGGCATGGGAACAAAAACAAAACATCGGTACGGTTTAATTTAAATTCAACGGACATGAATGTAACACAATAGTAATACACAAGTAGTAAAGTTGATAACATTAAAACAATATATCTGCTGCTTATTCCCAGTAAGGTTGTAGGGATGACAGTTATTTAAACTGTGTGGTGTGACATTTCTCACACACACACACACACACACACACACACACACACACACACACACACACACACACACACACACACACACACACACACACACACACACACACACACACACACACACACACACACACAAACAATATATATATGGAATAGCTTAAATAAAAGTGAAACAAAGTTAATGGGAAGTCCCGCAGAGCTACTCGAAGCTAACTCCAGATGCCTGGGGCTAGGAGTTGTTGTTAGCCGCTAGTTAGCCGCTAGTTAGCCGCTGGAGCGCACGACCCCCCGCTGCTTACCCGACAAGTTACTGTCAAACGGATCCATGACTGACAGCGGGACAGAGGCCGGGGAACCCCGACGGGCTGGACCTGAGGCGACGTACGCTGTGCGGGAGCCCTCACTTCAGATCACCTGTTAGTCCTCCGTGGGAACAGATGAAGACACGGGGTACGACAGCTTCCTCTGCTGTTGACAGTTCTTCCACGCAGAGTGCTTCTCTCTCGTCCTATTGGCTGCTGGGCATCAGGGGGGCGTTACTGCGCAGAAAGAGGCGGAGTCTCGACTATAGGACGCATGTTGGCGCTTCAAGACCAATATTTATAATAATAATAACTAATATGCTACATTTAGCGACGGCATATAATTATCGTTCATATTAATGACTTGTATCTTCCATTTTGTTTACCTGATAGTTGACAATACAAGGATTGAGTTTGAGAGCTTTTCATGGTCAAGTCATGTCAACTTTATTTATAAGGCACATTTGATTCACAAGGTGGATTTAATGTGCTTCACAAAAACACGATAAAACATACAAAAACAACAACAAAAGACATTTAAAAACCAGATTTAAAATAATTAAAATACTTGAAACAATTTTCAAAAATGCTTGAACGACCTTTGAATAACAATAAAAAGTTAAAATTGCATCATACTTAAGCAGAAAGCGGAGGTGAACATGAACGATTCGATGATTTGAATGGGTTAGTTTTCATACTTACATAAGCATGTTATTTTATTTAAGTAGGCCTACTGCATGTCTTTATTATCACAGGATGCAGTATCTATCCTGTTTAGTCGACTTTGTTTACTTAAATAAATTCAAGCAAAAACAACAATTTCATCACAAAAATTAAAGACACACACTAACAAAGTCCTGCAGCTCTTAGACTTTATTAAGTCAACCATAGTGCTGCAACAAAAAGGACCAAACGCCAACCTCAGTTCAGTCTTTGATTGCAACGTTTTCAGAATAAAATCCACATTCCAAAAAGGTCATAAAAATAAGAATTATTAAAACAACAAACAACGAATAGAAAAAAATATCCTTGGAGCATGTTGAAAGGGTTGTTTATCCGTTTGCGATGACTTGCACTTTAATGAATGTGTCTATTGAGCCAGGCCCTCAGGGGCCCGAGGTTCATCTCCATCCACAGGACGTTCTTCTGCACGTTGTCAAGGGCAACCTGCGGGGCCCGCAGCTGCGAAGCCTGCTCCTCTATGGAGTGGAAGAAGGCCCGCATCTGGGGTCACAGGGAGACAGACCGTCAGACAGACAGACAGGCAGGCAGGCAGACAGAGAGGCAGGCAGGCAGACAGGCAGACAGACAGACAGAGAGGCAGGCAGGCAGACAGACAGAGAGGCAGGCAGAGATGCAGGCAGGCAGACAGGCAGAGAGGCAGGCAGGCAGACAGACAGAGAGGCAGGCAGGCAGACAGACAGGCAGGCAGACAGACAGAGAGGCAGGCAGAGCGGCCGACAGGCAGACAGAGAGGCAGACAGGCACAGACAGGCAGACAGAGAGGCAGACAGGCAGACAGACAGACAGACAGGCAGACAGACAGGCAGGCAGGCGGAGAGGCAGACAGGCAGACAGAGAGGCAGACAGGCACAGACAGGCAGACAGAGAGGCAGACAGACAGACAGGCAGGCAGAGAGACAGACAGGCAGACAGACAGACAGACAGACAGGCAGACAGGCAGCCAGAGACAGGCAGACAGAGGCAGACAGGCAGACAGGCCGTCAGACAGACAGAGACAGACACAGGATATCCATACAAGTACACAGATATGTTCCTGAAGGGAAACCTCTGCACTAAAACAGTATATTTGTGGGCGTGTAAGCATGGTGAGACAACATGGTAATTACATCCGAAAGTTCTTCTGCTGAGGAGAACCACGCCGTGGTGCCTACTATTAGGCTCCTGATGCAGAATGAGCTCAACTGGAACCTGCAGAACAGAGGAGATCAGGACCATTACTACTGGGGGGTGCCATGTCTCTAGGACCCCTCCTAAACAACCTCTCTTCAAAACACCTCCATGAGACTCTTCATCGATTCATTCTGTAATTTGGGCAAATTAAAACATTCAAGTAAGTTTGTTTAAAACATTACATTTACATTTAGGGCATTTAGCAGACGCTTTTATCCAAAGCGACTACCAATAAGTACATTTGTCATAAGAAGTGCTTTCAAAACTTTCAAATGGATTGGCTGAAGTTATACTGACTTTTGAATCAGGAAGCCCCAGTTCTTCTTGAAGAAGTCCCAGGCCAGCTGCTGTCCGTGTGGGTTCCTTGCCACCAGATAGACCAGCGTGGACAAGTCCTGATTGCGAATAACTTCCCCTTCCAGTGCCATCTCCAGAAGTCTTTAAAAATGCAATGTTGCATTAGTTTGATATCTAAAGCCATAACTTATTTAAGATGCGGTTTGCAACAGACTAACAAAATAATAACGATGCACTAGAATCTAACTAAATAAAAAATATACTATTCCTATATACAGGAAAACAATCATGCAGTACATCATTTACGCCACACGGTGGCACCATAAGCTGCTATAAAACGGAAGGGGAGAGTGTGCACCTGCTCAGCTTGTTCCTGTCTCTGCTGCTGCACATGGCCGACAGGATCTTGTGTTTGTGCGTCGCCGATGGCGACGCGGTGTACGTGCGGAGGAGGAACTCCCAGCCTCGCTCATCCTGGGCCCCGACTGAATAAATGGTCTCCGTCAGGTCCGCGGGCAGGCTGGGGAACGCCAGGGGGAGACGGGCAGAGCACACACACACACACACACACACCATGTAAGAGCCAGGGCCTGTGTGGAGCTCGCTGCTAAGCTACGGTCAGCGCTATGCCCGGTGTCGGCTACGGATGAATATTTACAGACACTGCAGACCTGAGTGTTCCCTCGGAGTGGAGCCAGTCTGCGAATCTCTGATTGGCCTGCTGCAGACAGGGGGCATGGCCCAGGTCGCAGGCCAGGGAGATGACCTCTGACCTCAGGTGGCGCTCAGTCATGGAGCCCGTGTCCTCCCACGTCTGCCGGTCGATGACGTCGCTGGAGAAGCGGAGGATATGCGTCTGAACGGGACGACACACACACACGCCGCGCCTCAGACACGTAGGATGGAGGATTAAGTAGAGATGCTCCGATCAGCCCCTTTGGGTCCGATCACCGATCACCGAACACCAAAACCGTGATCTGCCGATCGCTGCTGATCACAGACTGGCAGGGGAATGGGAATCTTCCATATTTTTTATGTATAATCTGTATAGGTGGCAAGCCCCCGTTTCTGTTCCAATAGACTCTTTATTGTTTCCCTTTGGATCCCCCATGACTGAAACATCAGCCGCTCTGCAGTCTGCAGAACCTGAGGCACATGTACCTGCGTGCACACTGCTGTCATCACGGTACTGAAATGTGAATACAATTTTCAATCTAAGAAAAATTAAGTATTGTGATTCGCTTTTTTTTTTAATCTGGTGCTTTTGGGTTCCCCCGATCAAACAGTTTGTAGCCAATATCGGCCGATCATGATCGGCGTCCAATCAATTGGAGCATCTCTGACGATAAGCATCGGGTTGTCTAGGTCTCGTCCAGCGTTAACCGCTTACGCAAACCGTGTGCCTACAGGGTACGGAGGAAGACGGGGTTTCCCGTCTACAGATCGAGGGGCTCGCGTGTGACCCCTCGTCGACCCTCACCCTGAGCTTCTGGGTGATGTCGTGCTCCGCCGTCTTCTCCAACATCCTGTAGTAGGCCCCCAGGAAGCCCAGGCCCTCCAGGAGCGGCACCGCGTGGGTCTCAGAGGGCAGGTAGCCGATCAGGTCCAGGGCTCTGCCGATGGACAGCTTCCCCGTCCTGCAGCCCGACAATATGGAAGATTAATCCACTGAGGTTTGGATGTCGTTTCATTACTTTAAAGGTTGGGCCATTTTTTGGCCATTTTTGCAAAATTACTTGAAATCCTTATCATAACCCACTTACAGCCACTGAGTTAGAAGTACTGACATGAAAATTAAACAAGTCAATCATCTGTGGAACGGGCAGGGCTAGAAAAACTCCAGCCAATGACTTCCAGATCCACCGAGTGGCATTGGACCGTAAGTACGTCAATCAAACGGTCGCACTGCACTCCCCCTCCCCCGCGCGGGACCCCTTCGTGCACGAACTCAAAGCTCGTGACCCAGAGCGAGCTTCTGTTTGTTGGTATCCTGCAGTAGCTACTGGAGCTAGCTAACTGGCTAATGGCTTTCTCTCGCGCATCTGTGTTCGCGCTCGTGCATGATTGCGCGTCCATGTACTTGGAATGGGTGGAGTCAGCGTCAGCGTTGAAGGAGAGGGGGTAGGACCATTTGAGTTGTATATTTTCAAAATCTTTCTGGCCGTTTCGCTAATCCCATACCCAACCTTTAACATTTACATTCAGGGCGTTTAGCAGACGCTTTTCCATTTGCCAGAAGAAAGAGATTCGACAATATACCGCTGTCGGTACGGTGAGGAACCAAGGGCCAAGCACTAACCATCACTAGGTTAACCCATTCCTGTATCACAACAAAGATAGCCAGGATAAGATGCTACACAATGCTGAGTACTATTTTTAAGTGCCAGGACGTACAACATACAACAGGTGCATTTCAAATTAAGACACGGACACACTCCTTGAGCACAACCCGACACAAGCAAGGCCCCAGGGATGCTCACACGATGAGCTGGAAGGCGTTGTGTATGAGGTGGGTTCTGTCGTGGTAGCTCAGAGCCGTGTGGTTCTCCCTCAGAAGCTGGGTCAGCTGGTCCCAGCCGCTGCCCTCGTAGTGGACCAGGTAGTACCCCGCCATGTCCGTGTTCACCTTCACCCAGCTCGCCTGGTCCCCCAAGTCCACGCTGTCTGGAGGGCAACAGCACAACAACAGTCAGTGGTCTGGAGGGAGGGCCCGCCCCCAAAACACATGACTAGCTCGTTAGCTTTAGCAACAGGTCTGCTGGCCCAGGGGAAGACTCCGGTGTGGGGTATGATACCCCAGCGTGGGGGCAGATAGCCGGGTAGGGAGGGAGACAGACAGGCAAGCCATCCAATCAGTTCATTCAGGCCAAATGAAATGATGGGACAGACTGATTACCTAAGATCATGGAGCACATCCCATAGTTGAAATAAAACAACTGGACTCAGGAATCCAAAACACAAGGCTAGGAATATTATCTTCTTGTATTGGTGGAGTGCATAGCACAACAAATAGTACACACACAGTCACACACACACACACACACACACACACACACACACACACACACACACACACACACACACACACACACACACACACACACACACACACACACACACACACACACACACACACACACAGATGTGGCTCTGTAGGTGAGCTCACCTGCCTCTCACCTGTCTTTGTGACCATCAGGTGTCGATGCACTTTGCTGGACGAACTGGTCTTGAAGGTCAGAGGTATGTGCCAAAGGTACCTACAACATAATAACCATTGAACCATTGAGTCAGGTCATGAACATGACCGATGATCCTTTCAATTGAAGTCAATTATTTTGTTTACCAAGCATTTGAGTTTGTCGTGCATATTCTTTCCATGGGCAAGGTAGTGTGTGTGTGTGTGTGTGTGTGTGTGTGTGTGTGTGTGTGTGTGTGTGTGTGTGTGTGTGTGTGTGTGTGTGTGTGTGTGTGTGTGTGTGTGTGTGCTGTGTGTGTGTGTGTGTGTGTGTGTGTGCTCACCCCTGCTGCAGCGTGGCCCAGACAGGGTCCGACGGCAGGACAGCCTTCAGGAAGCGTTCCTGTTTCAGCAGGAGGCGGGAGCCCTCCCTAGCAACCGTTACCAGGGGAACCCCCTTCTGCAGGGTCCAGGTGTTCATCATGGCCGTCAGGTTCAAGTGCTCTCCTGCAAACAGGTACTGCAGCCACAACAGCCAATCACAGCTCGGTCTACTAAAGCCTGAACTGGTTATTGATTATTGACTGATTATTGACTGGTTAAGCACTTTTAACTGATGATCTAGCGCTGGCTGTGCAGAGTTCACCTGACCCGCTGGTCCCCTGTGGTGAACGAGGACCGCACATTGGGATTAACCGCACTACAAGGAACTGGAAATCACTAGCCTTGTATCCCTTGTTATTAATATCTACTCTGCACACCCGCTCTTGTTATTTATTAATGTCGTTGATATTATATTTATGCAATTTTTTTGTAGCCACTGCAATTCTGATCAGCTGCTGAGTCTCTTTGGAGGAAGGCGTCTGCTCAATGCGTGAATGTAAGAACGTTGTATGAAATACGGCGTGGAAACTGTCTGCTCTGAGGCATTAGGCCTGCCTGAATAAAAAAGTGATTACCGCGTTCTTCGAAGCTTGCCGGTCATTGTAGCAGAATTTCCCTGAAGTGAAATCCTCTTCTGAGCAAGTCTGTGGACGTAATCAATTTTTACAATCAACCGGAGTACATCGCTCATGGGCTGCGTTTGATTGATGAGGAAGTCCCACATTATGGTATGGAAGGTGGGTTGTGTAAGTGGTGTCTCTTGCATTAGCCAGGCTGTCCCACAGGTCCTGGTTGTGGGCGTTGCTGTAGCTGAACTTGCGCAGGTAGCGCACGATACCGCTCTGGAAGACCTCGTCGGTCAGGAAGTGTCTGAGCATGTGCAGAACGCACGCTCCCTAGCGGGGGGAAAGATCATGTGACACGCGTACAGAGAAGTAGAGAACCACTTTGCTGAGAGAGAGAACATTTTGCTACATTACTAAATGTTAACAGCATCTCATGAGTTGGCGCGTGTGCTCCGCCGCCACACCTTGTCATAGGAGACGGTGTCAAACATCTCCCTGATCTGGGTGGGGTTCTCCGCCGCGCTGGAGATGGGTCTGGACGAGTTGAGGGAGTCACGGCCCACTGCCGCGAAGCAGACGTTGAGCAGGTACTCCTCCTGTCAGGGGGCAGAGCGCAAGGGAGTTAGTATCCTACCTGCTCCTCCTCTAGAACCTCCCTCAGGGAGGGCTGTCTGAGGAGAACATGAGAAGAACCTCCTCCTCTAGAACCTCCCTCAGGGAGGGCTGTCTGAGGAGAACATGAGAAGAAGCTCCTCCTCTAGAACCTCCCTCAGGGAGGGCTGCATGCCGAGACCACCAGAAGAAGCCCTACCACGTGTAGCTCCGGGTAGGTGGCCTCCACGGCGATGTACTCCATGTATCGGGCGAAGCCCTCGTTCAGCCAGATGTCGTTCCACCAGACCATGGTCACCAGGTTCCCGAACCACTGAGGGGAGACCTGACATCAGTACCGCCCGCTGACTGGTGGAACAGACCTTCTGAGGGTTCTGTCTCTCCCGGTCAAACGTTAGAACCGTTCAATACGACGACATTTATATCATCTTTTCATTAAAGATGAATCAGGTCAGATGAAGTCAATAGACGAGAAGATCATCTCGTGACGTCGGTACCTGGTGGGCCAGCTCGTGGGCTATCACCATGGTAACCCAGAGTTTGTCCTGCGCTGAGGAGGAGCGGGGGTCGTACAGCAGGCTGGTCTCTCTGTACGTGGTCAGACCCCAGTTCTCCATCGCTCCCGACTCAAAGTCCGGGATGGCTATGAGATCTGAGGGAGATAAACAGAGTCCATCACACTGTACGGGGCCACAGAACCTCACACTGTACGGGGCCACAGAACCTCACACTGTATGGGGCCCCATCTCACATTGTATTGGTCCCCAGGGGCCCCATAAACACCCACACTGTACTTGGGCCCCAGGAATGGGCGTTGGCACTTGAAGCGTGTTTATGTTAGCCCCTTGAAAGCGCTTTGGGTGGAAGCGCCTGCCTAACACAGGCTAGCGTGAAGCGCACCTTGCTTGGGGAGCGGGTAGTTAATGTTGAAATATTTCTCATAGAAGTCCAGCGTCTTGACGGCGACCTCCAGAGCGTAGCGGGTCTGGTGCAGCTTCTCTCGGGGCCGCGTAGATGGACACCTGGGGAGGGTGGACTCTGTAATATAACATATCCACCAGACAGGACACCAGCCAACACCGAGCATCATGAGCTCCCCTAACATGACAACACCTAACATAACGACAATAACACTGAGCATAAACCATACCTAACATAACAACAACAACACCTAACATAACGACAATAACACTTAGCATAAACCATACCTAACAACAACAACAACAACACCTAACATAACGACAATAACACTGAGCATAAACCATAGCTAACATAACAACAACAACACCTAACATAACGACAATAACACTTAGCATAAACCATACCTAACATAACAACAACAACAACACCTTAACACATAACGACAATAACACTGAGCATAAACCATAGCTAACATAACATAACAACAACAACACCTAACATAACGACAATAACACTGAGCATAAACCATAGCTAACATAACAACAACAACACCTAACATAACGACAATAACACTGAGCATAAACCATACCTAACAACAACAACAACACCTAACATAACGACAATAACACTGAGCATAAACCATACCTAACATAACAACAACAACAACACCTAACATAACGACAATAACACTGAGCATAAACCATACCTAACATAACAACAACAACACCTAACATAACGACAATAACACTGAGCATAAACCATAGCTAACATAACAACAACAACACCTAACATAACGACAATAACACTGACTATAACCAAGCTAACATAACAACACATACCCTAACATAACGACAATAACACTGAGCAAAACCATAGCTAACATAACAACAACAACACCTAACATAACGACAATAACACTGAGCATAAACCATACCTAACATAACAACAACAACACCTAACATAACGACAATAACACTGAGCATAAACCATACCCAACATAACAACAACAACAACACCTAACATAACGACAATAACACTGAGCATAAACCATACCTAACATAACAACAACAACACCTAACATAACCATACCTAACATAACAACAACAACACCTAACATAACGACAATAACACTTAGCATAAACCATACCTAACATAACAACAACAACACCTAACATAACGACAATAACACTGAGCATAAACCATACCTAACATAACAACAACAACACCTAACATAACGACAATAACACTGAGCATAAACCATACCTAACATAACAACAACAACACCTAACATAACGACAATAACACTGAGCATAAACCATACCTAACATAACAACAACAACACCTAACATAACGACAATAACACTGAGCATAAACCATACCTAACATAACAACAACAACACCTAACATAACGACAATAACACTGAGCATAAACCATACCTAACATAACAACAACAACAACACCTAACATAACGACAATAACACTGAGCATAAACCATACCTAACATAACAACAACAACACCTAACATAGACGACAATAACTGAGCAAACATACAACAACACAACAACAACACCTAAGATGACGACAATACTGAGATAAAACCTTAATACACCTGACCACCCGACCTGAGGAGGTCGGTCGACTGAGATACGGAGCTACTAACAACCACAACACCTGAAGTCACCCAACTAGCTGATAACAACGCCAACAGGTGAGTGTATAATACCTTGACCGATGACTTTGGTCAAACGCTGGTCGTGATCGCACAGTATGGTCCTCTCATGTGCAGGTTCCATCAGGTCCTCAGTCTGACCGTCTTCTTCCTGTAATACGGGGGAACACAGTTTAAACTACACACTGGAAGCAGTGGAAGTCCCTGCTGCAACCAGAAGGACTTATGGAACCAACACAACGTGTGGCCGTGTGTCTAACAGGTCTTCCATTCAAATGTCTTTCATGTATTCTTTTAAATCCTGTGAATTTTATTGATTCTTTTAAACCCAGGAGTTTAAATGTCTCTGTGAAATCCGGTTTTATTTTCTTGCGTGACATGTTTTGACGTGGAGCCCATTGAGGCGGCCTTTTGTATGAAATGTGCATTATAAATAAAGTTGACTTGACGGTGGCTGCACTCACTATGGGCATGTTGGACAGGGCGATGTGCTCAGGACTCCTCCGGATGGTGACGGTGTAGTTGGCTTTGAAGCTCGGCTCGTCGAAACACGGGAAGGCCTTCCTGGCGCTGGTGGGCTCAAAATGTGTGGAAGCTAGGACCCTGGGGAAACAGATTGTATGTGACATCCATTAGAACTGGCCCAATCGGGACAGTGAGACGTCTTACTGGCACTGGGCCATCCAGCCCGCTATGTGGTGTCCTGTGCTGTGTTCCAATATCCATACTGTCCGTACTTACTATTCTTAAGTCGTACGTAGGGCGCGCCAATTCACGGTCGGGCGAAAGTAGTGTACCTGAAAGGACCCGGATGGTGTACTCAAAGCGTCAAACCACTGAGTTTTTGATCGATTACACTTTCCGTAACCTCAACGGCAGCCATCTTAGCTACGTAGCGGAAGAGGGCGGAGACAGCCTGAGCCAACGTTTGGGCACTTTTTCCACATAGCCTGCATTAATGGAGTCATTTTGTATTTTTTAAAGCTTTTAGCTTTTTGCGGGGGAGGAGCCGCGGTGGAGACGTGATCGTCATTTCCTGTCGATACACTGACATCTGAAAATCTGCGCACTTTAGTGAGTGCGAACGTTTAAGTGTACTCCATGGAAGTATGATATAGGAACACAGCACTGGTCTATCACCACGGGGCGTCCGGTCTGGGGGTAGGACCAGACCCCCATGTAGTCCGGTCTTCATGGGGGTCCAGTCCGGGTGTAGTACCAGACCCCCGTGTAGTCCGGTCTTCATGGGGGTTCCGGTCCGGGTGTAGGACCCTCACCTGGTCTCTCCCGGCCCGGTCGTTTGTGTAGCTGCTCTTGTAGAAGCCGTAGAAGCCCTCCGTCAGCTCCGCCCAAACTGCAAGGTGGGGAAGTAGGTTGTCCCGCTGCTGAGCACCGCGGGGGGAGAACACCGCCACCTGCTCATTGGCCGGGTGGTGGAGGACCGGGGAGAACCTGCAGAGACACCTGCAGCGTCAGCCCTGGACCTAGCAATATGACGCTTTGTTCTGTTGGGTTTTTCTACTTTTCGTCTTTATATTCGTCTATTCTTTATTGTTGTATAAGCACTTTGCAATTTAATCGTCTCTAGAACTATATAAATAAGACTTGCTTACTTTCATAAAGATACTTGTTTATCACAATAAACCCAAACAGACCAGAGCTAGCTTAGCTAGGTGTGAGTTCTCATTGGACAGAGCTATAGCTAGGTGTGAGTTCTCATTGGACGGCAGCCTACCTGCTCAGACAGGGCGGCCATGCCGTGGTCCAGCAGCATGGCGTTGGAGATGTTCAGAGCCTTGCTGTGGAGCACCACCCAGTTAGTGTCGTTCTTCACCTCCACCTGGACCCTGACGGAGCCGCTCACCCTCAGCTCCGTGAGGTTAGGGTGGAGTCGGAGCTCGTAGTGGACGGGGACGATGTAGCTGAGGTTAGGAAACACAAGCCAGAGGAGAACGATCTGAAATGACCCTCTGGGAGGTGCCGACACTCGTACATACCGGCGGGAAGTGCCTGAACGCCAGGGTGTGTACCTAGCAG
>OLKM01000970.1:181114-192902 GCA_900291075.1 Melanogrammus aeglefinus | reverse complement strand
GCCTCATAAGTCATATTTTGGTCATATTTTGACCAATTCCGGATATCTAACCTAACTCTACTCTCCTATAGCTGCTGATTCATTCATCACTGTGTCTCATTGGCTGTATCCTTAGCCAATCAGAGGGCTTTTTACATTTCATTATCACTGTCTGCCTAAGTCATCTATTGGACATCTATTTGAGCATTTTTCATGCTAAATATGTATAGTATAATATGATGCTGAACCTTAAAATATGACAACACTGAATGTTTTAGTGTTGGGATCCGATTGTATATATTGTAATGCTCGCAAAAATTCAGGTTATTGATAATTGAAGGCGTCCATTTACGTGTATTTCAGCGTACGTAAACTATAGGTCAAACTATTTCCAAAGGCGGGTTACTCTGAGAAACATAATCCTCGACTAACAGGACTTTTGTGCATGACTGATTTTCAGGAAGAGTTTTCTATCTCTGCTATCTTGTTAACTGCATGTAAGTTATGAGTTAATAAGGTTATTTCTGCTCACGGCGCTGGCCAGATGATGGGAGGTGAGGAGGTACTCATTAGTTTAGAGATGTGCGGAGAGACTCTAGCCGTGGTGTTACGAAATAATATTGCACACCTCTAACCTCTACAATATTATCGATGTTATTAGCTTAAAATATCACTAGTAGCTTAACACATCACTAGTTATTGATGTATCGCTTCCAATCAATTCCTCTCTGGTCCTCTTTTTGGCTTGTTGCTGGGTGATTGCTCTGTTCCCTTTTTCTCGATGATAGAAAGTGTTGAAATGAAGCAATACGTGTTCTCAAAGAGACCCATTCACCCTTTGTTACTTTCTTTTATCTTTTAATTCATTTTTTATGTCAAATAACTGTTTTCGACAATGAATGTTTCAGAAAGTAAAGGAATCGCCCAATGATTACCTTTCAGTGAAGTTCAATTTTAACAATCAAACATTTATCTTACTCTTGCATGATGTATTGCTATATTCTGCTTTGAATATTTTAAGAAAGTGGCTCACGAGAAGTAGTGGTAGAAGTACTATTAGTAGCAGTAGTAGTAGTAATAGTTGCTGTGCTGTTGTACTAACTGTAGAAGAGGTAGTAACTGAAGTGTTATTTTTGTTGTTGAAATAAGGCTCAAGTCGAATTTCCCAACCATTGCATCACCAGTACTTCTTAGTGTATTCCTTGTTCGTTCACTTTATTGACAGGCTACCTCCAGTGCACCCTATGCCTCTGCATCCACACTCAACACACACCACACACACACACACACACACACACACACACACACACACACACACACACACACAAATAGACACACACACAAACATAAAAAGAGTTAGCACACACACACACCTAACATCACACACAGACACACACGCTAACACACACACGCACGCTCACACTTTAGGAAAATCACCTCTCCGTAGTTCAGATTCCTATTGAGCCCTTGCACTCTCATCGATCATTGGCAGGATTACAGCTGTCCAACACCTCCTCCACATTATTCTCTCTCTCTCTCTCTCTCTCTCTCTCTCTCTCTCTCTCTCTCTCTCTCTCTCTCTCTCTCTCTCTCTCTCTCTCTCTCCAACCCTCCCTCTCTCTCTCTCCCACCCTCCCTCTCTCTCTCTCCCCCTCTCCCTCCCTCCCTCTCTCCCTCTCTCCCTCCCTCTTTCTCTCTCTCAATCTCCCCTCTCCCAGCCCCCTCTCTCTCTCTCTCTCTCTCTCTCTCTCTCTCTCTCTCTCTCTCTCTCTCTCTCTCTCTCTCTCTCTCTCTCTCTCTCTCTCTCTCTCTCTCTCTTCTCTCTCTCCCTCTCTCCTCTCTCTCTCTCTCTCTCTCTCTCTCTCTCTCTCTCTCTCTCTCTCTCTCTCTCTCTCTCTCCAACCCTCTCTCTCTCTCTCTCTCCCTCCACACCTCCCTCTCTATCTCCCTTAACCATCCTTATTTGAACACACTGTCTGCATGCTCACGCGCCAGGTGTGAGATTCGACCCACACGTTATCCTGTGGATGACCGAGGTCGCCTGACATCACGCCTTCAGGGTGAATGAAGTCCGAGGCCGTTGTTATTCTGTCTTCGGGGGCGATGGGAAGGTCACGCAGAGGTCGCAGAGGAGGCGGATTCATATTCCAACTGACCACAATTGATTAGCGCTGCTATCACTGAGTTATTCCACCGCGTGTGACCTTGAACAGGCCAGCTCCTGACAGAATGTGGTATATGGCATTCAATAAAATACTTTTTAAATGCTGCAATGCAAGCTCACCGAAGTAACGGCACGAAAATAAGAATGCAAAGTTCAAGCCAATTGTTGAATATCTCTGAAAAGTTGTGCAATTGGGGTTGTTTGATGTTGCCTGGAGTGCAATAACTGCCCATAGTTCACCAAACTTTAACTGCTCGTGTTTGGCAGAAGTCTTCACTTTGGCCTGTTGTTCCTTTTTCTTGCTGAGCCAATATCCTTATATTCTCTCTCTCCCTCTCCTTACCGCTCTCATTCTCTCTCGCTCTTTTATTTTCCTATCTGCTGCTGTGTCTCTCTCCCTCACTTCCCCTCTCTCTCTCTCTCTCCCCCTTCTTTCTCTCCCTGTCTATCTCTCTCTCGTTTATTTTCCCAACTGCTGCTGTCTCTCCCTCCCTCTCCCCCTCTCTCTCTTTTTCATTTCCCAACCTGCCGCACTGTCTCTCTATCCCTCTCTCTCTCTCTGTCTGTCTCCCTCTCTCTCTCTCCCTCCCTCTCCCCCTCCCTCCCTCTCCCCCTCTCCGTCCCTCTCCCTCTCCCCCTCTCTCTCCCAATCTCTCTCTCTCTCTCCGTCCCTCTCCCTCTCTCCCTCTCTCTCTCTCTCTGAGAATTGTTCCTTCCCCCTGTCCTCAGTTGCAGATGATTACAACCATTCCTGCTAGATTTATAGGAGGCTGGTACTTCACAGGGGGACGGGGGATGGGGGGGACGGGGGGCTCAGTGGGCTAGCACTCAGCATACCGCTAGCTGCTAATGGCCGCTGTCAGAGAAGCTATCCCTCTTCCTCTCGCCGCTCTTACACAGAGAGTTTGTTATATCTCAGCCACACTCGCGTTCCCAACGACCCCCGACCCCGTGCGGGCGTACGAGAGTGTCACTCCGGAGAGAGAGGATTTAAATCCTCTTCCGTTCCAAGACAAACTGTTTGCGCTTTGACTTTGAACCGCAGACAATGGGAATAATTAGCATGTTCAAAGAAAGGGGGATTAGCCTATACGGTGTTCCGTGTTCCTGAATGAAAGTTAAAAAAAAAAATGCAATTTTTAATCAAGAGTCATTTGGTGACAAAGTAATACAGTTGTTAATTATTCCAAGGAATAGAACATGACAACAATCAATTAATTGGATGCACTGTTCTCGGCTTTAGAAAAAAAAAAGGGGCAATTCTGCCGCAGAGGAATGTGTATTGTGCCCCTGATTGAATTGACTAATTAAAGCTGATTCCTGCGGAGCGAGATCTCAGTCACTAATTAGTGCAGCTTAATCAAATTGTTCAATTAAATTAATTCATGCCACGGCAATAATAGGCCCTTTACCTGCTGAGGTCTTTGTGTAGATTAAACATAATTGTTCAGCCCGCTCGCAAATCCATCTATTTGTCGTGATCTCTGCGATTAAGTAGCAGGCTCTCGATTTCCAGCTAAGCACACACACCCTTCAGAGATGTTTGCTTTCTAGATCCGTCCCTCCGCCCGGTACATGGTGTTTGCCTTAGGGCAGGTCCCCCAGGGATGGGGGCTCTGGACCAAATGACCTGTGGGTCTCTCACTTCACTGCGCTTTGTTCCACACGAAGCCCCACTACTTACAACCAGTGGTTCAACATGTGCTCGTACAACTCTCACTGAAACATCCCCTGACCGCCACGGAGCCACAGACCTCAAATTAGCCGAGCAACATCCACACCAAAAACACCCGTCATTTTCCACACATCACACACACACACACACACACACACAACGTCACACACAGAGACAGTTCATAGACACACACAAACGCACACATACAGACATGCACACACAAACACACACACACACACATGACACATACAAACTGGCACACACCCACAAACACAAATGTCACACACACACAGACAAACTCACATACACACACATAGAAACTGGTTTTCGCCCTCTTTAATTAATAAACACCAAAGTTCCAAGGCGAGCGCCTGTCACAGAGCCACCCACAGCAAAGCGAGCCGCGAGTGAAATGCTAACGCTAAGTCACGTCGCGTTGCTACGCCGCGTCAAGACGCCGGCGCTTGGCCATAAATCACTACTGCACTTCTTAACCTAAGTGAGCACTTTTTCTCTGCGAGCATACCAATCTTCTTCTTTTTAATTATCTGTCATGGGAGTCCGCTTACACAGAGTTACACGTTGTTTTTCCATACACTTTCCACTTATCTCGAGTGCATCTTAAACCTTAAATTATAAAACATAACAATACAGAAATAATTTTCTCCCGAAGGTAAGGGAATGCTTCAATTACGGCACGGCTTATCGGGGTTGTTAATACATTTTCTGCGTAGATATATGTTGATATCGAGATTTTAATTGATTTTTTAGCTTCAAAATGTCGCTGTGTATACTGTATACCATCCGCCTTCGATAGTGGAGTTCGGCCTCCTACATCATATAGCGTGTTTGAGAACGCACCAATCGGATGCTCTCACAATGTCGATTTAGTGGCAATAATCTGAACTCTCCACGCGTTAGTCAGAGAGGAAGTTGGGGCTGCACACACACGTGGGATACTGAGAAACCAGCCCAGGCTACGGTCTTCATCGGGCCGCTAACGCGAGGAGACAGAGACGTCCGCCCTTTATAACGCTAACCTTTCTATCCTAATCCCATGCTCTGTAATCCGCTTCTTCACGCCAGGCGCAGAAAGGAAACATCTTGGCCACACATTTTTGTTTTTTATCTTCGCGTCCTGTCAACCCAGTATTGACACAGACAGCACCCCTCCTCCCTTCCTCCTCCTCTCGTCCTGTTCCCTTCATCCTCCCAACCTTCACAATACTCATCTCGCTGGTAGAAAAAATAAGATGGGGGGGGGGGGGGGGGATGCGATGCGCTTCCTGCTTGGGATTCGTGGAAAAGTAACGTGATACACTTTATAGTTGTGTTTTTTCCCCCCTTCTCTTTACTCTTTACTAAGGAAGATTTATCCCGTATGTCCATCTCTGATGAACACTCGGAAACTAGAGGAGAGAGCTTACATCAACCGCGGAAGGGCACACATTGGTCAACTGTAAACAACAGCCATCATAATGTTGGGCACATCAGAAGGGCAGTAGGGTGTTCATATGATTCCCGGGGGAAAGAGACGACGTAGTAAAGTAAAGGCTATGTATGTTCTGCATCATAAGGCTGAAATAACTAGCCTTGTGAGGCTACCATCCCGACCTCGGGAGTTTAGATTATGTTTCTATCCGCAGATTGATCTGGCCCCGATCCCATTGAAACTTACCCAAACATGTAGAATTGTGTGTGTTCATGATTATGTGCGTGTGTGTTTGTGTGTGTGCGTTTGTGTGGAGCTCCGTCCTGGCTGTGGTTGATTTTGATATATGCGTCCGAGAGAGTGTTCTCAGACACTTTTAGTATAACACCACGATGTGTGCCGCATTTCATACACAACATGGCTGATTATAACATTATAACACACAATGACGGTACTAAACAATTATCAGCAAGTTGGCACTGGTTGTAACCATGGGAATGAGGGACTCTTGGCTCTTTTTCTCATCAAAGTGGTTTGAATTTACCCTTAAATTCAGAGCTCATATGATACATTGAAACGTGTAATCTCTGTATGCGTTTGTCCATTCTGGGCTACCGTAGAAACTTGGAAGTGCAACATGGTGGCCTCCATGGAAGAGGACCAGCTCAATATGTAAACATCAAGGGCTCGTTCTCAGTTCATAAAAACACAACCTTATATCATAATCTTGTTTTCATTGGATCATACAGAGTCTGTCTGGTTAAATGCCACAAAAATCCACTCACTGCGCCTCTAACAATGAACAGAAAATGACACAGACAGCTTTTCCTGGATAAGAACATGTATTTACATTACCTCTAACCGGATTTCGCAAGGGTGAAAATAGCACGCGCGCAACTCTGATTAGCCAGACCCCAGCCAAGGCTAGACATAGATATGTGATGGGAAATGCAAACTGTGAATATCAGAACTCCCGAGGCCCTAAGGCCATATCATAACCTTATTATCGACCAATACCTCCACCTACACATCCACCTATGGCGAACCCACTCCATGTTGCATGTATACCAAACAGCGGATGACATCTGCCCCGAGGCTGCGGGCGGTCCAGCTACCCAGAGAGAGCCAGGGGACCTGGCTAATGGCGCTGGCATTAAACACACAGCTAGCATCTCCCCCTCCCACTGCCCTCCAACACTCCCCAGCACACTGTAGTCTGAGCAGAAGCAGCAGCAGCAGCAGCAGCTAGCAGCAGCAGCAGCAGCAGCAACAGCCCTGCAGGCTTCCCGGACCAACGCTGAATGCGTTAAAGGCGCGGGGCGGCCGGTGATGGAGTCAGCATGGATACACTAATTGAAAGGCCTCCTCATCCGCTCGCTTGGCCCGCGATGAGTCCGCCGGTACCGCGCGGGGGTTAGAAAACGACCCGATCCGTTTAATGGCCGACAGACATCGGTATCGCCTGGGTCTGGATGTGTTTATCTGTGTACTTTTCTGTTCCCCCACCCCCTCCGCCAAAAATTAGGGACTTGCAATTTCCGTTTGGTTCAACGTGGACCACGCCGTCTGGGGAAGCTCCAGGAACAGCTTCCCTCGTGTAGTGTGTACTGCAGCGTCCCCGGTCTGAATAAGAGGTGTACTGTGTCTCTGGGATTGCTCAAATGAGCTTGGTTGGGTCTTTGCACTTGAGGGATCATCGTGTTGTAACCTTACGCTGATTAACAGCGCAGCATGTCCTCGCATCCTGATTGCCGCGCTGCGTTGGATTGGTTTTTTAGGAGGGTTTGTAGCCGCGGTGCTTCGGTGCAGTGATCGCCACTTTATCCCGTTGTTGGACTGCTGGAGAGGTTTTTGAGAGGCCTAAGCTAACTCCAAAGCGCAGAAAAGGAGAATGCCAGTCGTAAACAGAGGAGAAGCCAAGGAGGAAAGGAAGGGGGTCAGGTCCAAGGAGAGGGATGGGGGGGGGGAAGAATAGGGGCAGATCACAACTCAGAGAAGAGGGGAGAAAATATGGAGGGGGGGGGGGAAATGCTGGAAACACAATAGGTGATGAAAAAAAGCGAGAAAGGCGACAGAAGGAAGGCAGATGGAAGGCAGGAGCGCGGAAATGGACAGAATAATGGAGAGCGCTGGGACTGTGGAAAACGAAGACTAAATGTGACTGACTGTTGGCTGGTTCCCGAATGTCCCGCCAGATGTTCCCCGATTGTGCGCTCTGCTCCTCAGAGATGGCTCCACGTTAACCTGCCCCTTATTGTTACAGATGTGGCTCTACTGACGCGGGACATCCCTGATTTACACCCCGGTCTCAAAGCTAGGGGGGGCCAGCCCTCACCTCTCACGGACACCCACGTAAAATGACCCGGTGAGGTTAGGGTGCGTCCGGCGGCGATGCGATGTGAAAACATTTGACAAAAACATGCCATTTGTGCCATTCAGGCTCCAGGTCTTTGCAGAGCGCACGTCACGCCATGCAGGGAAAATCTGAAGCGAACTGAGCTGTTGAGTTCTTGGCTCCGGGCTAGGAAGCGCCGTGCTCTATGTTCCTGCGATAGGGTACAGTAATCGTGACCCTGATTTCAGCTTTCCCTCACAATATGAACAGAGCCACCCTCCCTTTCCTCTTTTTCCAGCCAATCGGTTGCTGTTTCCTTTCAGCTTACAGCGGACTGTGGAAAGGAGCTGGCAAGAGACGAAAAGACACCGCTTTAATCAATACCACCACATGGTCTTGGCTGAAAAGCAGGCAGATAGGGGGGGAGAGAGAGAGAGAGAGAGAGAGAGAGAGAGAGAGAGAGAGGAGAGAAGAGAGAGAGAGAGAGGGAGAGAGAGAGAGAGAGAGAGAGAGAGAGAGAGAGAGAGAGAGAGAGAGAGAGAGAGAGAGAGAGAGAGAGAGAGAGAGAGAGAGAGAGAGAGGGGGGAAAACAACTAGACTAGCAAAGAAAACCACAGATCAGCTGGCTTTGCCTTGAGCAGGGATAACTTAGGGAACCCAATGACACTGAGAGAGGGACAGGAAACCACTAATTCACGTGGATTAGTGGATCCAAAGAACAGCTCGACCGGAGGATGAGCAGAAAGGCCGACTAAGAACGCAAACAGCATATCTGCCCTGCGTGTGACTAATCCGAGGGAATGAAATCAGAATACAATGGTGGTGATTGTGGCCAGCTACAGCCAAAGTCGTCCCTGTGTGTTTCCTCTACGGGTAGGGCTAGCAGGGGGACCTCGTAGGGTGAAATTCACGTGAGATGGGAAGGTAGGAATGTGCGTGTGTGTGTTTCTTCATAGGGTTTGATCGCATCAATGCGAGGTTCTGGACGAGCCCACCTGTTTTCCATTAGCTCCACACAGTTCATGTCTTCTGCAAGGGTTCCTCAGGACAGCCTCGGTACTGA
This sequence comes from Melanogrammus aeglefinus, assembly GCA_900291075.1. Classification (NCBI taxonomy): domain Eukaryota; kingdom Metazoa; phylum Chordata; class Actinopteri; order Gadiformes; family Gadidae; genus Melanogrammus; species Melanogrammus aeglefinus. Next base: position 184,254 of record OLKM01000970.1, on the reverse strand, counting down.
CGAGAAGCAGGGTCACTTCGGAGAGGCGTCCATTCGCTGAGCAGATGGAGAGGGCCGAACTATACGGATGTGGATGAAGAAGGCAATTTGTACTTTTTTTTTTTTAAGGGTAATAGAGAGAGAATCATTTCCCCTCACATTACCTGACTGGGTTTTTCTGAGCCGCTGCCAGCATCCATGCCAAAAGCTTCAGCTTCCAAATCTCCTTTTCCTCTAACTCTAGGAAGCGCATGAAAATACCCACAATTTGCTGTGAGATTGGTACCAATATTCTAATCCTCTCGTATATATGTTTTATTTATTTTTTTTTACATAGGATTCCTCAGGGCATCTCCGCTGACTGACATTTAATGCTCGGAGCCATTCGCGCCCAGAGACAGATAAAAACTGCTTGCCGTAATACTTTGAGAAGCTCTCTGACTGGGTCGCTGAAAGCATGTACTGGCCACCCCACTTATCCATAACTCAGAAAGAACCCAAAGCATAATTAAAGTTTGACAAAAAAATATAAATTCTGTTCAAGTCAAATTTATCATCAGACAGCTGCCAGCACTATAAAAGAAATGTAAAACGTGGAGAATTGGAAAGGTAAAAATCTGGCAGGACATTCAATTTAAATGTACGACATAACAGAATGCATTATAATTAGAGAACAGCTGTAAATTCATGCAGATCCCTGATTCATATTCTTATTATTATTAGTATTAGCTCATGATGAGCTCATGCCAAAACAAAGCAGCTATACCTAGTCTGCTTTCCTTCACTCTATCCGAGCGGCTTACAACTTAAACTAATTATTAAGCCCAGCGATATCTCCCTATCTGCTAATCTTCTCATCCTTCCTTCCTCCGACCGTTCCTCTCTCCCACTCTCCAGCCACCCCCCACCCCCGTCTCTCCGCTGGTTCCCGGGACGCTCGCTAATCGCCGTCTGCGCGGACTGATTGGACTTTTCATTAGTCAACTCCCCCTGGCTCGCCGTGCCCTCTCCTCCCCTGGGGTCACTGCCTACTGATTGCACCCCTCCATTTTTCCTTCTACTGCTGCTCCTCTTTAGACATCTTCTTCTGGAGCTGGAGATGGCATAACACCAGGGAGGTGTATCCTGTCGGAGTTTTGGGGGGAGACTTCAGCGTAAGCCCCTCGCCCGACTCAGGTTCAAGGTTCACCATGTTGAAGCAGTTGGGAGGAAACTATAAATACAACTCAGAGTCGGAGTTACAATCAGTATGTTGTGCTCTCTGCGAGAAAGAGTGTTCTCACTGAAGGATTGTAAAAGGGGGGGGTTTGCGCTTGAGCAAGAAGGGAATGTCGGGTTGTCCGCAAGATGGCAAGGCCCACCGAACGAACCGCAGACTTTACAGTGTTGCATTAAGTCAAATATCCTTAGGATGGAAAGTTAAGAGTCGTCCAAGGCCTCAATACAACGAGGCTAAAATAACTACACCATCTATAAAACACGGCCGTTAAGCTGTCTCTCAACGTAAATACAGCCAAGGCGGCCGTCGCTGCCTCATGATCATCTTTTAATGGTTTGGACTTCTTTTCGCTCTGCATATTTCCTGCTTGGCGTGACATTAAAGAGAGAGGGAAAAAAAACCTTGTCGGCTCCGAGGCATTACCTAGCGCCTATGTCATGTCCTCCTCAGAAGTCAACAAACCACCTATAACTCAGCGGCTGAGGACTATTTAACGGTGCGGCGGCAGCGCAGCGTGCCAGCGCCATGCGCCCACCGTATCACCGCTCCCAGGACGGGACTGGAATAGCCCAGAAGCGGGCGTATAGGGGAGGGAAGGAGGGAATAGCATTGTGCCGTTCAGCGTGCGGTGACCTTGTCCAAATGAAGATCCCACCCACCACCACCACCAGCAACCACTACCAGCACCAGCCTACTGTCCTCATCCGCGTTCCCCCGACCCGCGGCACGCTCCAAAAGCTGGAACAGATTACTGCCCCAGTGCGCTTGCCCTGGCCCTGATTGCTGCAGCATCCAAGATAGACTTTCAAGTGGCCTCCTGTGTGCTGGGTCTCGCGGGAGACGCCCCTGCGCTCAACACATGGGGACTATTACTCAAAAAGCAGCAGCAGGACCCTCTGTGTGTGTGCGTGTGTGCGTGCGTGTGCGTGCTTGTGTGTGTGTGTGTGTGCTTGTCTGTGTGTGTGTGTGTGTGTGTCTCTGTGTCTGTGTGCGTGCGTATGTGTGCATGTGTGTTTGTGTGTGTGCGTGTGCGTACATGCAGGCCCCTTCCGGGATTGGGCATGCGTGCCCGCTTTCTTATCCATTCACATTCTTCTGAAACCATCGCATCCCCTTCTGAAACGTTAACGTTACGTCAGTTAAGAATGACGCATTTCCGCGTTAGCTTGGCCCACGATGCCCTGATTGGTTTTAGATGGAACAAGGTGGTACTTTGCTGCATCGTTTTTAGATATTCTGATAACCAGCACCATCAGACCAGACGTCACAACCATACACACGCACGTCACATGCCTACGCCCACACATACCCAATGCACGCACTTTCCCATACACACACATACACAACCTTGTTGTTCCCATGAATAAAATCACGTTATTGAGGCATAGTTATCGGCATCTTGTACCAAAAAGTATGGCGATTCACCGCTGTGACACTTTCAGAGACAGCATGACCTGTTGGAACAAAAGGGCCCCTCTGTTGCCAAGGGCCAGGGGCCTCACAGACCGGGAGGAGGAAGAATGTGGGACTGGGAGGCAGAGATAACCTGGGTTCAAAGGGTCCGAGTTGCAGAGTGCCTTTAGATATGGTGTGTTGGACTGCGTGATGAACATAAAGGAAACATTGTGCGTTTGTGTACGGGTCTTGTGTGAATGGGAGCAGGTAAGAAAGTGTGTGACTTAGAGAGAGAGAGAGAGAGAGAGAGAGAGAGAGAGAGAGAGAGAGAGAGAGAGAGAGAGAGAGAGAGAGAGAGAGAGAGAGAAGAGAGAGAGAGAGAGAGAGAGAGAGAGAGAGAGAGAGAGAGAGAGAGAGAGAGAGAGGAGAGTAGAAGAGGGAGGGGGGAGGGGGGGAGGGAGGGGGGGGGGGAGAGAGAGAGAGAGAGAGAGAGAGAGAGAGAGAGAGAGAGAGAGAGAGAGAGAGACAGAGAGACAGAGACAGAGAC
>OLKM01000970.1:167420-181089 GCA_900291075.1 Melanogrammus aeglefinus | reverse complement strand
AGCAAAGAGAGAGAGAGAGAGAGAGAGCAGAGAGAGAGAGAGAGAGAGAGAGAGAGCGAGAGAGCGAGAGAGCGAGAGAGCGAGAGCGAGAGAGAGAGAGAGAGAGAGTCAAAAGAGGGCCCAAGAGGTATTTTCTGAAAGGATAAGGCGAGATGTGTCTGACTAAGTAGGTGCGTTTTTAGTAAATACACTCACAGTCCTCTTCTTGAGACTGAAAAGGAAGACATATTTTGTGGCTAGTAAACATGCTGCCAACTGATTTTGTTTATTCATTCTTCAAATTGCAGCACTGAAGCTTGGAAGAAATGCAAGCAGTCAAACAGACGAGTTCATGAATCGCCAGAGAAGATCTCACAGAGATAATTTCCTTAAAAACCACACTTGTCATAAGTGAGCTTTTAAAAGGACTTCAACCATAAGTGAGATTTTTGGGTGTGGGAGTAGAAACACTGATTTTTCCAAGCACTAATTTTATCTCAACTGCTGGAGCAGAAAATCACTTACCACAACCCTACAGTTTGAACCATGACGGCTGTGTCCATATGGGACAATTGCGGGGTCTTGATTGTGGGTTACAATAAATGTACAAAGTATTACACAGTACACACACACGCAGCCACTGTAAAACACATTAGACAGAAGATTGCACCAGAGTGTTTAACCTCCTCCCTCTGAAAGATTAATGTTGACAAAGAACCATCCGTTTTCTTCCAAGTATGGCTGCCACCCCCTCCACACAGTCCCATTTCTCTGCGTCGGTGAAATTGCATCATAGGTCGTCTGGCATATAGGTCAAAGCAAGACAAATGGAGTAGGGCCATGAGAGGGAAACCACAGAAGAAGAGCAGATACAGATCCTGGATTCAGAGAACCAAATGGCAGCAGAAGAGGCATTGCTGTCTGAGAATTCATGGACCACAGTGGGAGATTTAGGGAGCATTAGCATTAGCATACCACTATTGCGGTGAGCAAGGGAGCTTAGCTACTGGGATTCAACACCGTGAAAGAATATATTTATATACATTAAGACCCAATATTTCAATCACATTCTTGGCTTAAGATGGACCAGTGAAATTAAAAAGCCAAAGACGATTATCATCAAGGTAACATGCTAATTATATATTGTGGCTTTAGTAATGATTCTTGATTCTAGTTATTAACCAAAATGCCTTGTCAACATTGCTTGTGGGTGCAGGTCTGATGCAGCTCTCAATATGGAGCTTCAAGAGCAGCGTAAATACAGGCTGAAGATGAGAGACAGGTTTTAAAAGTCAAACCTAAGTATTGACATTAAAGATAGTAATAACACATCCCATTCTCATAACCTAAATTTAGTGATTTGTAATGATAATATGCGATACGTTAATAAATGAACCATGAGGCGATTAAATTCAAAAAAAAAAATTCTACTTCCAAGCAACGCTCTTTCAGCAATAAGTAATGAAAACGATGTAAGCCTCCTGAAACCTTTGGGTTCTCAGTAGGCCTACTGCTAGTTTCCCTTCCCCCTATGGAGTATGAGTGAGCAGATCCAAAATGGCCACCAGAATACAGAATACCAACATGGATTCTCCATAATCTAATGATGTCTCTCTGCTGCTAAATTGCATGGGCATGTTCTTTTGTTTGTTTGTTATCATTATCCCCAGTAGACGAAGCCTTGAAGACCAGCTAGCCTTCCCAGGGGGTCTAAGACCTGCATGGGGAATTCTGTAAAAAAATATTATTGTCACGGATTATTGTTTATTTTGCTGCTGCTTGGTAAAACCTACTCTGAAAAAATTCACAGAAACCTTGGTTTTATTAATGATTGAAAAAAATGTGCCCTTAGCAACGGCAGGCCAGTGCAGTTGTTAATTAAATAGAGTCCATCGCAAGGAACGTCGGAGTGGGAATCCACACGCTCACGCCCCGTCAACACGGTTTGTTTTACAGCATCCATCGTGATCGGTCCAGAGCCCAGGGTCAGCCCGGTGCCCTGGGTGACCTCACCCATCACCATTCAGCTGACATCCACCCAGCGCTAACCTCGTCACGGCCCGGACAGAGCTTCTCCCTCTCGTAGATTAGCATCAGGGTGTCTGTGTGAACCATCAGAACGGCGAACACGCTCCACCCCCACAAATACCACCCCCGCCGGCGAATACAGACCAACCACGGCTCCACGGGGGGGGGGGGGGGGGGGACCACAGAGCACCAACACTCCTCCGGGCGGTTCCCATGGCAACTTGTTATGTCTGCCGGTACCCACTCCGGCGACGCCTCGAGACGATTCTCGTGACGCCAAAACAGAAGTAAAAAGCGATTTTTTTTTGTTTTTGTTTTCCACCGAGCCTCCTCTGTCTCCAAGAGGGCTGAAATCTCTTACAAATGTTTTATTTTTCCGTTTTTTTTTTTCTTTTTTCTTTTTTTCTTTTTTCTACCGGAGGACCAATTCCACGCCTGTGTGAGTGATACGTACTGGAAGTAATGTAAACAGCTCTCACTTCAGCCTTCACGCAGCAATCAGAAACAGCTGTGGTCGTCCACCGCAGGGGACAGAGCTGACCCGTCCTCCTGCCTCTTTTTCGTTTATGTTTTTTTTTTTTCTCTCTTTTTCAACGTACAATGTGTGCAAAGTGTACGCGTGAAACCACAGTGCGGGACAGCACACTGCGTACTGTCACGGCCACATCAGCCAGAAACAGCAGCCATAAATAAAGGAAGAAGGGTCAAGACTAGAGGTCCCTGCCTGAGCTCTGATGTCTGATATGGTGTGTGTGTGTGTGTGTGTGTGTGTGTGTGTGTGTGTGTGTGTGTGTGTGTGTGTGTGTGTGTGTGTGTGTGTGTGTGTGTGTGTGTGTGTGTGTGTGTGTGTGTGTGTGTGTGAGTTATTCTACAGCACACTTTAGAAAAGATCTACCCAATGTATTGCGTAATGCCTTTTTCCCTTTTATTTGGACTGCGGAGTGTGGAGTACGACTGTTTTATGTCCTGTTGCAGGAATTTTTTGCTCTTTTGAAGATGATAGCAATATAATTCAGATCCACACTCTAAAAATGTGTTCCGGCTTTACGGTGCCTTTTCCCCTGGCTTGGATGTGAACGTCGTATTAAAGCTCACTTAAGGATTTTGGCCATCGAACAGTCGGTCAATAAAGACTTCATCAGGCAGGCCGTACATCACAATGACAAGTGGGACTGAAACAGCTGAGTCTTTATGGGAGCGAAAACAAATAATTTCACTTTGAATCACGGTGAACCGAACCAGACTCGTTTTCCAGAGATCGAGAGTGAGCGACCCGTTGCTCCGAGACTTAACCAGCTTCCCTGCCCGACTGCTCAGTCTGCAGCTCGGTGGGTCTGTTTATTGTTGATGGGCCCGGTAACGTGATCTACAGCCATGCAGTAATAGCTGACATGCCATCGGCCGAGGCCATAAATACTACAGAAAATCAACAAGTAATACACAGGTTTGATTCCCCCGTAAATCTTCCTGTTGCTGCAGTATGAGAGAAAAAGATGAATTATTAATTCTTCTTGCAGAGGCTTTTTCTCCTGCCAGACAAATGATCAATAAGAGTGGGATGTCCGGGTGGAAATAGGGGGAATGTGCATGTGATTAGCCTCCGTGCGCGCCAAGGAAGAGAGGTGATTTTGCATGGGGTAAGCAGAAATGCATGATCAAGTGGGCGAGTAAACAGTCAGAGATTTGATGAAAAACACACAAAAAAAAAATGCTGATTAGGTCGGGGGTTAGGGAAATGATTACGATAAATAATTCCCAGATTTTCTTCCTCCTTGTAAACTGGAGGTGGATGCGGCGAAGGGGAGGGTGGAGGTGGGGGGGTGGGGGGGAGCAAGGGATTTAAAAAGAGCCACGGGCTATTGCAATTCATCTCCACGCGCGTAGTTCATGCACTGCGACAAGCTCTGACTGAAATATAAAAAGGAGACAAGCCAATTGAGACAATCAGGCCTCGGGTCCTGACAGCTGGGGAGAATACCTCATGTTTACCTCCATGGTCTGACGGAGAATAAAAAAAGTACACTTTGATAACCAATCCGTCGGGTACCACGCAGACAGGCAGATAGACGGAAAGAAGCCAGCCAGACACATGATCGACAGAGCGGTGGTTATAAAATGACAACTGTTTTCAACAACAACCAACAAAAATACATCTGCTCCAACATCCGCAAGCTAACATAACAACACACCTGCTGTGGCAGAAGAGACGTGCGCCATATCAACAAACCAAACCCTTCCTGAGACCAAAGCACTGCCCCCGTCTGATGTCCAGTATGTCTGTAACTGGCCGTGGGCAGTGTTGCCCGGTAGTGGGCTAAGAAGCTAATACAAAGAGTGAGAGACGGAGGGAGGGAGTGAGCCGGCAGGGTTGAGGTGCGACTGCCACTTTTGATGACCTTTTCCCTGGGAAAATCCCCCCTCTGTCAATCACTGCCAAGCCGTGCGGAGCTAATGTTACCAGGCTAGGTTCCACTATTCCGTCGGACACGGAGAGCGAGAGCGACAGGGAAGGGGGGGGGGGGGGTGACACCTGCGGTCTGTGCGGGGTCATTTACTTTGGCCATTTTCTTCATTCGGTTGCTGTATTTTTATTCCACCGCCACCCATGTGGTAGTTTCTTTGGGCCAAGCAAACTAGATATTGATGCATGACTGTCTGTCTATCTGTCGACTCATGGCAGTTATTCACGTTTCAAACGATTCAGCAGAAAGTGCCTCCACTCTGGGCACTTTCCCACTAATGAGGACGATACAGGCCAATAGCTCGGCATTGATTTCTAGAGGGATATAAAATGACGTTCTCAACCAGAGTGATCTAAGATCAACAGCAGAAGTTGCATGTGCAGATTTTGTCAATCGAAAACCACCAGGACCACAAACAAAATAATTGCCCCCCCAAAGGGTCGCGGTAAGAAGCTTGAATAAGTCAGAGCGGGGTCAAGAGAGAACGAAAGCAGTGGAGAGTGACAGCCTGTCCATCTGTCACGGTGTCAGTCCATTTTATCAATCAGCCTTCTATTGATGCTATTCTCAAGCATTTCCTGGATAATGTCCAGTCGGAAACCATTTCTGTATATTATGAGCTGAATAATCCACTTGTATTCAATATAGTGAGAGACAGCTTACAGGAAAGTTTTATGTAACGTACATTGACTGTGGACAATAAAACTTAAATTATGTGCAGAAAATATATATAGTCTTCAATTATGCAACATACTTCCTCACTTGGACACTACGTGTTTTTTTATAGTTATATAACCTATTTAACTATTTAACAAACCTTCTGCCAAAGGCGTCTTACAGTGCATGGGGATAAATATCATTCAGGAGCTGGTTAGGTTTAGGGCTTAGCTTTAGGATGCTAGGCTGCTGGCATCAAGCGCTTTACATTAGACTGCAGTCATTGGGAATCAAACCCAGCACCTTTTGGGGTGGATGCTGAACACCGCTTGCCACTACAGTACCCAGTAGATTTACTGGAATTAAATATATTCTGCTAAGCCCCCATTAATCACTGCAGCTGATCGTGTTGGTTAAAGCAGACCTCGCAGAGTAAGACGCCACGTCCATCACACGTGATCCGCGCTATCGATCCAACATCCTATTTAGAATTTTTAATTATGAAGGAGGTTAATTGCAAGGAGAGAGAGAGAGAGAGAGAGAGAGAGAGAGAGAGAGAGAGAGAGAGAGAGAGAGAGAGAGAGAGAGAGAGAGAGAGAGAGAGAGAGAGAGAGAGAGAGAGAGAGAGAGAAGAGAGAGAAAAGAGAGAGCAAGAGAGAAAGAGAGAGAGGGAAAGAGAGAGAGAGAGCGAGAGAGAGAGAGAGAGAGAGAGAGAGAGACTCTTGCCCAACTCTTGATCCAGGCCAACGATGTGCAGCTCTGAGCCAAAGGGTTAATTTGCTGCGTTGATTTGATCCGCCGTGCCACAGATAATACGCTGTGGCACGTTTGAAGAGCTGACCTGCATAGCTTACCTCTCACATGCAGAGAGATCGAGAGAGAGAGAGAGAGATCGAGAGAGAGAGAGAGAGAGAGAGAGAGAGAGAGAGAGAGAGAGAGAGAGAGAGAGAGAGAGAACGCAGAGCACGAGAGAGCAGAGAGATCGAGAGAGAGACGAGAGAGAGAGAGAGAGAGAGAGAGAGAGAGAGAGAGAGAGACACACACACACACACACACACACACACACACACACACACACACACACACACACACACACAGATCAAGGAGAGACAGAAAGAACGGCAGATGGAAGGAAAATAAAAGCGGCTGTGTTGATACAGAGATCAGTATTCATGAGTAAGAGGCATAAACAGGGTGTAAGATACGGACCCGAGCTGTAGCCTAGCGCGTGCGCCGAATGCAGCCTGTGTTTTTTGGTTGCCACGGTAATGAGGCTGTAATTCGGTGGGGGGGGGGTGGTGTTGGTGTGTCGAGGGGGAGGGGGGGGGGTACTCTGCTGCAGGTTTGATTCCTCGACAATAAGACCTGCTTTTTCCCTGAGTTGTGGGAATATAAGGGCCACAAGGGGCACTTCCATGGCCTTAAGGCCTTCCATTAACTATTAATCTTCTCCTGGAGAGTACAGGGGCAACTGTGGAATGCAGCTGCCACCACCTCCCCTTCCTCACCCAAAACCCCCCTTCCTCCCTCCCTCTCTCCCCTCTCCCTCCCCTATTCTTGCTGTTACCATTGGCAAACAATTCCACGAATTAATTTCAAATAATACACATAATGGTTATGCATAATTTATGCTCAAAAGCTCCAGAACTAGCCCGGCGTAGGATAAAAAATATACAAAACATCCATACTGGATTTCCAACCACTTCACGTTTGGAAGCATGCGCCTTTGGCCGCCGGTATCAAAGCAAACAGAAACGCTCAGACCCTCACATTGTACAGGGCTTCGACTGTCCAACCCAAACAAACACGGAGGAGGTTCAGCTCAGTAACAGCAGCATTAAAAGTCATGAGCACCTGATCCCTTCTGCTGAGTCCAGAGTGGCGCGATGAGAGATGAGGTACTCTGGTACGGATCGTGTGCGCGCGCGCGCGAGAGAGAGAGAGAGAGAGAGAGAGAGAGAGAGAGCGAGAGAGAGAGCGAGAGAGAGAGAGAGAGAGAGAGAGAGAGAGAGAGAGAGAGAGAGAGAGAGAGAGAGAGGAGCGAGAGACGAGAGCGAGAGAGAGAGAGAGAGAGAGAGAGAGAGCGAGAGCGAGAGCGAGAGAGAGAGAGACGAGAGAGAGAGAGAGAGAGAGACAGAGAGAGAGAGACGAGTCAGTCACCACGAAGAAGGCCGTTCTTACTACTGCGCTAGAAACCTAGATTACATACTAAACCGAGATTACTTCAGGACGTTCGTAAAAACGTTAATATGAAATGTTCTTAATCCAAACTTGATGGAGTGCGCCATGAAACGAAGGAAGTTCCTCATGTGCCTTAAACAGATTTATATTTAAATACACAATGACGCAAGAGTGTTCCTTTGCCACGTTGAGGAAAAACGGCGGTAAAAAATGTAAAAAAAATAAAAATAAAAGGTTTGCAGTTTGGCCTCCGACACGTGCTTTGATTGGCCGAGAGGCTTATGAATCTGTCCCTGGTTATTCTCAGCACTGTGTTTAGCGTTCGCATCTGCGGGGTCATTGCCTCTCGCCTGGCCCCGCCGACCCCCGCCAAAAGGTTTCAGCGCCCGGTTTGTCGGTTGTCTTGGCTTAATGTGGAAAACAACATGAAAGCTAAAATAAAATAAAAAAACACAAGGAAGCGTGTGCAACTTCCGCTCGGTTCTCAAGCCGCTTTCCCCCCCCCCCCTCTCTTCCAGCGGCGGCTTTGGGAGCCCGGAAGCTTCTGAGCCCAGAAGGCTCCGGGATTTATGACCTGCGAGGAGCGACGAGGAGGTGGTGGAAGGCGGCCATTTCGGGCCGAGGAAATAAAAACACTTTTCAGATGGGCTCTGTGCGGCGACCAAGAGAAACACGAGGCGACTTTTATAGAGTTGCAGAGCCGACTCCATAAATACATCTGCGCTCTACACATCATTTAAATAATACCTGCAGCGCTGGTGTCGGCTAAATAAATAATGGTCGCTGTGTACTTTTTTTTTTTCCATTTGACCTCAGGTCTGCTCAGGCGGTTATTTCATCCCGCTGGGTCGTAATTCATTCCGCTGATTAGATGTCTCTGCCGCTATTTTATCAGCGGAATATACTTTAACGTCGGGTCGCTCAGGAAAGACATTAAGGCGAGCATGAGGGGGTGCGATTGGTGCGGCCCACCCAGGCAGGCAGGGGTGGGTGGGGAGGGGGGGGGGGGGTTTGGAACAGATTCCTCCTTTGTTTAGAGACAGGAGACACCTAGAGGAGTCCGACCGACAGGCAGTGAGCTGTGGACAGAGACAACCAGAGATATTGGGAAAGACCGGGCAAGAGAAGGGAGCGGGAAGAAAAAAACCCGGAGTTAAAGAGTTAAAGTGCAACATTCCCCGAGTTTCGCCTGGTTAATTGCGTTGGATTAGAACCAGATGCACAGCCACAGTGACGTGATCTTAAAGCTTTCTCCCTGGCTTTTGGAGGGAGAGACAAAAAGAAAAAGAGATGTGTTGGCAGGGCCCGGGGAGGGAGAGGGACAGCAGCAGATAGAGGAGATGACAAAGAGGTAACGAGAGAAAAGTAAAGCCCGCCGCTAAACCGGAGCTAGCTAGGAAAACGCAGCCAACAGAGGCTGTACCCACTTGAGAGACTAATTAGGTGCTCTGATTGAAAAGGAGACAAAGCCGTCAGGAAAACGTTCCCGTCATTCCCGTCTCCCAATATGAAACGTCGATTCAGGACGACCCAGAGGTCACCTTGTCGCCCGCGGTAGACCTGCTCCAGTGTACGGATCTTTGGTTTGCGCCATTATATTAGCTTGGACTCACCCAGGTGGACACTGAACACTCGATCTGTCTAATCAAATGAAGCCTTTTCGGCTACGCTCTTCTCCGCTAATTAATCGAAAATCTCTTTCCCCCCCTTAATGACAAAGCGGCAAATTAAGTTGTAACGGCAGAACTCAGTAGAAGCCATGTGTGAACACATGCCACCCCGCTTTGACTGGCCAATTACTGTTCTCTCTACCCAAAGGAGAAAATAAATGGTACTATTGAATTGAATTGTAAAATACTGTCTGGTGGTGTTCATTGTGTTTTTTTATATTGAGCACTGAGGCAAAACTATTCTTTTGCTTATTGGATTTTGGATTGATTACATTTTTTTCAGATTTATCTCTCAGGTATAAACACACACACACGCACGCAATTACATGAATATACAAGTGGTAACACACACACACACACACACACACACACACACACACACACACACACACACACACACACACACACACACACACACACACACACAGAAACACCCACTCACACAAGCACATCCCCACTCAAATACAGGCGATTATATAAATTGACGCACACACACATGCGCATCGCCACTCACACAAATGAACAAACACAAAGTTTCAAATCCCCCCCCTCCAGACACACACGCACACACATACACACACATCACACACACACACACAAAGACGAATAAACAAATTGACATGCACATATATATCACATGCACACACCCACTCACACAAATGAACTCACACACACACACACACACACCACACACACACACACACACACACACACACACACACACACACACACACACACACACACACACACACACACACACACACACACACACACACACACACACACACACACACACACACACACACACACACACCCCGACCCCCCGCGTTACCTTCAAGCCTGACCTTTATGCATTAGGAGGTTTTTGGTTCAGTTTCCGAAAGGAATCACCTCCTGGTGTGCTTTGTGATTAGTGGGCGGATCGGAGTGCTCCGAGTGGATTTGATGGGACCCCCGGGCCCCTACTTTCATAATTACACTGTGTCCCTTGGGAGGGACCCTGCAGTGCCAGCGACGCAGCTCCCATTTTTACCAGGTCAGACCCAGAGATTGAGCACATCCTGTACCGCGCCATCGGCCCTTTGCTATAAAAGAGACGGGGTCCCAGGGAGCCGGGGAGACTGGGACCAGCTCCACATTACCAGCAGCATGGGCGGCAAAGGCACCTGCTCGGCAAACTAGTTTAAGGTCTGGGAAGACGCAGTGGCGTCAAAGGCGTCAGCGGGGATTCGGGGGCTGTCTTATAGCCGTCAAAGAAGGATGTCAAGTAGAGCTCGCGTTTTTACCAAGGACCTCTTTGAAACGGAGTGCCAGCTAAGAGGCTCTTTGAAAAGGGAGAGAGAGGGACATCTCCGTTAAAATGTTTAACAGGCCAAATGTTTGCTTTTTCCATTGATCGGCCGAAACCCAAAACGTTGGTGTTTTTTTTTTTTTTTCGTTTTAAGAGAAAATACATTTTAGAGTTGGGTTGGGTTGGAAATGCTTAACATGTGTTCTTAAGACTTGGTTGAATTTTTATCACTTGAGGTTTTGGTCGATTCCATGAGAAGACACGCTGTTCCATTCAGGGAGATTTGTAAATGCTGATTACGAGTGAGGACATTATTACATTATAGACAATAAAGTTATATCATGACGAAATGAAAGGCTCTCTCATAACAGGGTTAACATCGTATCCAAGACTCTAATGCTTTAATACATTCTTTTTCTACAACAAATCTTTAAGGATGAGCATGAGCTTATAAATAATACATCACACTGTATTTGTTACTCAAAATTAAATCGGCTATGTTAACACATTAAAATATAGAAGAATTAAAAATAAATACGTTCACATTTCCTAATTAAAATCATGCCGTCCATTTCCCCGTTCATTTTCCCGGTTATTTTCCGCGGATCACCTTTGTTTTTGACCCTTTTCCCCATCCATAGCTTATCTCTTTTCCCAGATGCATCACCGCTGAGACACATCACAGCATCTCCATTATTTACATTTAGAACGCCCTTTACATTGTGTTACATAGCACGTCAGCTGGGTCTTTAAACAACACTTCTGTTGAGAAATTATTACATTTAGCCCCGTCTCAGAGGGCACAGAGTAATTGTTTCCAACGGGCTCACAAGCAGAGGTCCTTTGGAGCCAGAATCTCGTTTTTGAATGTTTGTTTTATGTGTCAAAGTTTAATTAATCAAGCCCACATCAATTCCCAGCGCTGTTGCTTTCATTGGGACTAAAGTCTCCAAAGCTACGGCATGAATTGTTTGTTTTAATGGTGAATAACGCACACATGGTAATGGAATGGAGATCCATATAGTTTGCTTGCTGAAGATTTGGCATTAGCACAAATATGTTTAACTTAAAACTACTTCAGTGGATCATTGGTCATTTTTAAAGCGTAAAATACGGAAATGTCTGCTAAATACTTAGATTTAAAACATGCCTGGAGCAACCGGTATTTCCATCGCTGACAGAAAAGTGGCTGGGAAACCAAAACGCAATCACTCCTATCAAACCAAAACGTGTGTGATCAAAAAGAGCGCAAATTCAATTCCGGGTCCATTTGGTCGGCAGTTACGAAAAAAAAAAAAAAAAAAGGAAGACAAGATCAAGGTGTCCTTAACCGTTGCAGCATGCAGCTTTATTTTCCACACTTAAAATCACTTGTTCCACCTCCCATTTCTGCCCCTAATCAAGATCAAATGTGAACAATCTCGCCCGAAAGAAAAAAAAAAAAACTACAAATTGCCTCCTTTCATCTCTCCGGCTTCAGCTCAGAAGACGCGTGATACATAAAACATTTTAATGAAATATTCAACCAGCGGACGACCCAGGGCTCTCACCGCAGTCTGCTGCCGCTGGGATCAGGGGGCGGAAGGCCGCAGCAGGGCTGACCCTTATCGCCGCGTCTGGTCACAAGACAAAGCACACCGCTGGCTCGGGCCGTCGTTTGTCTCCCCCCCGCGGGGCCCCCCGAGCGCGCTGACAACGGCGACTTAACCCCACGCGCTGGTGTCACCCCCCACGCCATCAATACGCGTCCGAGAGAGACGCTTCCCTTTTGTCTCCCCCACCAAACGCCGTTCATCCCCCTCTCATGTTTATGAACCCAAGTCTGGCGGTTGAGGCCCGTCTCCGGTCGAAGGGACGGTCGGGTGGTTTTATAAAGATTAGGGCTGGATTCTGTCAATTATGCATGCTTCTTATTTTCCATATCTTACTTTGAGTGTTGACACATTTGTACGGGGAGATGGAGAACCGACACTGGGCCAGTGGTCGATCACATTATACCGCATGCTAGCAGAGCAGCAATACCTCCTACCCCATAGATGCTATTTGCCTAAGGCTAACGTACAAACAAGCACAAATAAAAGTGGTAGGGGTTGCACTTCACAGTGTGTTTAGTATTATGCATCAGTGCACTATGATGATAACTACAACTGTGCGTGCTCTACAATATGCGATGGGGATGTGTGTGTGATAGTATCAGGAATAGTATGCCTTAACACATGGGTTGAATTCCCTGTTTGAACTAAAACTCTTGCATTACAATATACATTCATCATCCAATAGTAGAGGCATGATATTCAGAATCGGGGAGACATAAAACACAAATGACATACATTTATAAATCACTATGGTGCATTATTCTCCGGTTTCCTCTGCCCCAGAGTTAGTTCACTAAAACGTAGCATCCACAACAGTCACCATTTGTTATTTAAATACAAATACCCCCTGTTAGGACGGTTGGGTCGGACAGGTTACCGCGGAATACATTTCAGTTCAGGCCTAACTTTTGTGCGCCAGGCACAAGGAAACGCCACCCTCAACGCTCTCTGCTCCGAGTGGGTGGCCAGGGTGGAACCGTCCCGCTCCACCACATTTGAAGAGAACACAATAAAACACTTGTTCTTCACTCTTTTCAAGGTAACACAACATCAGATTCACATTCTCTGGAGAGTTTGTGTTCCTTCATTAAACGCTCATATTCATCCTTCACTGATCTCTTCTATTCCCCTTCTTATCCATAACGTCCCGTCCCCCCCCCCCCATCCCCCCTGGGTCCTGGAAAACATCTGCTTCTGCTCTTCACTGCACCTACAGTCCCCCGTGACGACCGGGGATGTACAGTACCACCCCCCCACACACACACACACACACACACACACACACACACACCCCACGAGGTACCACCTAGAGAACGTCTCCGACACAGCACCTCCAAGATAAACACATCACTGTTGATCTGTGTGTTGTACAACCATCCATCCAGCGGTTCAGACTTCGCATTCCTTAAGGACAAAGGATGGAGACCCTCCTCCCCCAACCCCTCTCTCTCCTTCCACCCCCCCCCCCCCACACCACCCCCTCAGACAAACAGCTCCTTAGCCTCATTTGCAGCTCATCTCTCGTGGATACCTGTCTCACTCCCTACTCCTCCTCCTTCTCCTCCTCCTCCCCCTCCTCTCCTGATCCACATGAATCCCACACCGTTCGCTGTACTAAAAAATATAAGGGAAAGATTTTTCCTTTCAACTGGGAAAAACAAAAAATACCCCCCCCCTTCCCCACCCCGCCACCACACACCACACCACACACACACCACACCTACACACACACACACACCACACACACCACACACACACACCCACACACACACACACACACACACACACACACCCCGTGACGGAATA
>OLKM01000970.1:143535-167324 GCA_900291075.1 Melanogrammus aeglefinus | reverse complement strand
GAGAGGAAGACAGCGCGGGGACAGTAGCGGGTCAGAGGTCGCCGGGGAGTGATAAATGAGCAAATACATATGAGCGCCGGGATCTCGGCCCCGGGGTGGAGAGCGGCATTCCGTTCCACATTCCACCGACGGGGAATGGCGGGCGGGTTGGCTCCGGGACTGCACACGGCAGAGGAGGGGAGGCCGGGTAGGTTCCAACATCCCTCGCTGCCCCCCTCGTTCTATCAAATATGAAGTGGGAAGGCAGGAGCCACTGTAATACCACACCATGTGTTACGCGTTTGCAAAGAAGCCACGTTTTTGGACACCCTGGTGTTTCAGCGTGTGTGTGTGTGTGCGTGGCGGGTGGTATTTCTGTGTGTGTGTGTGTGTGTGTGTGTGTGTGTGTGTGTGTGTGTGTGTGTGTGTGTGTGTGTGTGTGTGTGTGTGTGTGCCAGTCTGTGTTTGGTGTTTACCGGTGTGTGTGTGTGTGTGTGTGTGTGTGTGTGTGTGTGTGTGTGTGATGTTTACCGGTGTGTGTGTGTGTTTTGAAAGGGTTCTATATGTGCCACAAGCATTAGCAGTGAGTGCTTCTATGGGCTTGTTTTGATGGCCACCATTAATATACGGCATCACTCCACCAGGGAGCACAGTAGCATGTGTGTTGTTTATCTCCCCAAGTTATTTCATATCTCTGGTGGTACACACACACAGAGAGAGAGAGAGAGAGAGAGAGAGAGAGAGAGAGAGAGAGAGAGAGGAGAGAGAGAGGAGGAGAGAGAGAGAGAGAGAGAAGAGAGAGAGAGAGAGAGAGAGAGAGAGAGAGAGAACACAGAGAGAGAGAGAGAGAGAGAGAGAGAGAGAGAGAGAGAGAGAGAGAGAGAGAGAGAGAGAGAGAGAGAGAGAGAGAGAGAGAGAGAGAGAGAGAGAGAGAGAGAGAGATTGTGCTGTAAAAAGAATACGTGCTATGCTTCGGGTCTTCATAATATCGCTCTGCTTCCATCAACTTTCATCCTCTTCACTGTCTGCTGTTATCAGCCCTGATAATGGAAAAAACAAGGTCACTTGAAGCGGCCATGTTTGATAACAACAGCAACCACAGCGAGTTACCGAATACAATTGGCTGTATCTGTTACTATTCACTAATATTTGTTTAAATGTTTTTATTCATGACATTTTCCTCCAAAAATCACTCTAATAGATTCATGTTTTGGCCAAGTTTTTGCCACATTGGTTATACCCTAAGCCAATCAGAGTGCTTTTTACATTCTATAATCACTTATCTGCCGAAGTCATCTACTTGACCTAGAAATTTGCATTTTTAATGCCAAGTACAGGATTATCCTTCAAATATTGACTCAGGCAATTATGATATGAGGCTAACAATATGTATGTATAGCATCAAAGTGCACATCAAACGGCTGATGTGTACGGTATATTAACTCGTATCCACTGCCTCCTTTACGGACAAGAACCCTAATCCTTCAGAGTGGCCCCCCGCTGGGCTCGGATGCCCCCGAATCAGGGGCCTGATGTCACTTCCTCCGCAGGATCCCTGTCCTTTGGCTGCCCTTGTGCCCAGATCTACCTGTGCACCAGGGCAAGGAAGGGCAACGTCCGCCCCCCCTTTGAGGATCAATCCGAAGCAGGAGAGCCAAGAAATCCGCAAAAAAAAAAAAAAATCCCACGCCACCTTTTTGCAACCGGCTTCCAAAGTGGATGAATAAACATGTCTGTCTGTCTGTCTGTCTGTCTGGCCCATCCCGGCACAGTGCCCCCGCACACGTCACGCCAGACATCAAACGTCGTATCAAAGCTGTTCTGGTGATTCCTACACAAACGAAAAAAAGTATGGGAAAAACAAACAAAAGCACCTTCCTCCATGAGTGTTTTGACGGCGCTAGTTTGAAGCCATTGTGACGCATCTGTGATTCATATACACACAGAAGAGAGAGAGAGAGAGAAAAAAAACACACAGGGTTCCTGCCTGGACCCAGCTGGTGTGCGGCTAATCCTAACCTGGCACGAGGTCATCAGCTAAAGGGCTGCCACCGTCTCCATGACAGCTAATTTAGGTGAGGAGTCGCTTTAAGAGTCGGACCGGGGCACCGAAACGTGCCAAGGGATTATCGGTTCATCGGAAGGGCTTTGCAGCCTCACACAGAGGTGAGAAATAAGAGGTGGCGTCGGGCCAGAGAAGGGGGAACCACCGGTGACAGTATGGTGGAAACACAGATCATACACACACACACACACACACACACACGGTAGAACCGCTCACCACGGCCCGGCCTTAATGTGGGGGGCACCGATTTCTATTAGAAGTGCGGCCCGATCGTACGCGGTCACAGAGGTTTACTATGACAAAAAAAATCATAGTAATGTACTCTTGCTCTGTCTCCGGGTCTTCCCCCTGAAGAAAGAATATAGTTGAAGGTTCCTTAAAAGTGCTTTTTGGGATGTACTTGAAGTTGCGTTTACATAATATATGGAATATAAGCTTTATATTAAGAGCTTGTTTCATGAAGACTGCGTTTCTTTGAAAAAGTCACCGTATGGAGTTATCCAGCATTCCATGACTGAGATTTCTTTCATGTTTTTTTTGTAAAAGGTTGCTTCTTATTCAAAGCACCAATCATTTAGGGACATGTCATTGAGGAGCAGGGAGAGTGAGGCACCTAGCGCAAGGATGCGTAGGCCAGACAACCCCGGACTACAACACACTGACCTCCCTAACCGCTGGATAATAACAGTATAAGCATATCTGAACGTATCATAAGTCCACATCTAAACATTGCGAAGGATTTGCCAATACAAAGAAATAGCTGTAGAAATTAAGGTTAGTGATACCAACGATATATTTTGTAGATATGAATCTACACACTTTAAAACAATCCCTACGGCCCCCTTAGCACTCCAAAGCCCCCTTTCACATACCCGACATCTTCAAAAGCATGGGGGGGTAAACACAGGATCTGCATACCAGCCACCTGTCGACCGGTAGAGGTGTTGAGGCAGCAGAAAAAGGTGAAGTCTGCTCTTGACCGGCGGAGGGAAAATACCGTGTTCAAATAAACGACGTGAAGCGCAGGGTAAGGCAACTGAAGCAAGGAGGGCAGAGGGGGTATCTATGACATAGACCTCCCCGTTCAAATGAGCCTCTCAACGTGTTTTCATATTCCAATCCGAGGTCACCCCCCTGGTGAAGAAGTATTTTTGAAGGTTCCTTAAAAGTGCTTTTTGGGATGTATTTGAAGTTGTGTTTATTTAATGATATGGAATATAAGCTTTATATTAAGGGCTTGTTTCATGAAGACTGCGACTCTTTGGAAAGTCAGTTTCCCAGCATTCCATGGCTCAGTTTTCTTTCATGTTTTTACATGATCAGAATTTTAATTTCCACAAAAAAAAAGTTTATTTTTTAAGCGCACTCAATTTCAATAAAAGATAACAACCGCTTCTGACGCAGGGCTCTGAGTTCATTGCTCAAAAGTTTTATAAACATCCGAGATAATTGTTGTGAAGGTAATGTTGCTGCAAAATCTCACAGTCAAAATGTCACAGTCAAACTGAACGGATGATAACACCGTCCCAGATCTATTGGCAGATAACATTATTTAAAGAAGATTAATTTGTAAATCTGCAGAGTTGAACGTTCACATCAGCAGATTTCGATGATAAAGTCCTCAAGGTTGAAGAAGTTTCCCCATCGAGGGTTGTGTGTCTTAAAAAAGAGAAGTGCACATTTGGGGGGTAAAAACATGAAAGCATACGCAATCACAAAAGCTTCAAATAAATTAAATGTATCAAATATTCAAAAGGTGTTGATTTAAGACAGCGCACACGAGTACAGAATATCTGCACAAACTATCCTCAGATCATCTGTTTCAAGAACACCAAATTGCTCTGGAAAACACTTTAAAATGCATGAACAGCATTATTTAAAGCAGGGGTTGGTAATTTGGAGAAAACGCCAGGAGTAAGCGCGATTTTTGGAAGTAGCCAACCAAAAACATCCTACCTCTCCCTTTAGGCCTTGCACCAAAGCCACTCCCCTCAAGACTAGCTCATTAGCTTCAGAAATACTTCTTATCATTTCATGCTGGCCGAATTTAATTATTGGACAGGCTTAGTACAGGCCTGTGACAGCCAGGGAGACAGAATCTTTTAAGATATCAACATAATTTCAACCAATGAATATAAATTGCCTAACCTAGGTTCAAGACAGCACAAAGTAAACCAGACGCGTTTCCCCTTGTTAGCAAAACAATTTAAAAAAGCCCACGATGGAAACTTAGAAGGAGCCAGTTATTACTCCCAGGATTTGGAATCGAGTCTTGAATGTTTAAATCACTACTCCATTTTGTCTGCCCTAATATCAAGTTAACTTGGAAAAAAAAATGTACATTACGAACCCGTCGGTCCCCAACCAGCGGCATTGAGAGTAACACGATACGCACCTACAGTACAAACCATACCTCTCCCAAGAGCAGCGCTACGCGTCTACGAGAGAGTAGAACTCGAAGGAACAAGAGAAAACTTTTTTACCGAAACAAGAAAAGTTATTTAGGGTGAATGGGAACGGGAGAAGTAGCTGTTGAGTAGGAGGTATAAAAAGACCTCTCTCTCTCTCTCTCTCTCTCTCTCTCTCTCTCTCTCTCTCTCTCTCTCTCTCTCTCTCTCTCTCTCTCTCTCTCTCTCTCTCTCTCTCTCTCTCTCTCTCTCTCTCTCTCTCTCTCTCTCTCTCTCTCTCTCTCTCTCTCTCTCTCTCTCTCTCTCTCTCTCTCTCTCTCTCTCTCTCTCTCTCCTCTCTCCTCTCTCTCTCTCTCTCTCTCTCTCTCTCTCTCTCTCTCTCTCTCTCCTCCCCCCCCCTCCTCTCTCTCTCTCTCTCTCTCTCTCCCCCCCCCTCTCTCTCTCTCTCTCTGTGAGTCTGTTTCTGTCTTCCGCTGGTGGGCTTTGGTGACCAATAATTCCGTGCTGTCGCCGATGGGCTGCCGGCCCTCTGCTATTTCCTCCAGCTCTCCGTCGTGAAGTGGAATCACCTGGGATGTGATTAATTAATCTGCACACTGCTCGCCGAGTCAGTGGTGGACGGGGAAAAAAAGGTCTTTCTTTCTTTCTCGTCTTTCTCTTTTCTGCCGGGGCGTGGCGAGCCGATGGTTGGTGTGTTCTGGGTGATTGGGATTAATAACTGGGGGGCCAATTTAAAATGGAAATCGGTTGACTTAATAGTCACAATGGGAGGGTGGGGGGAGGGGGAAGGGGTGCGGGTCGGAGGGCGAGGGGGGGGGGGGGGGGGAATGTCTGCTGAGACCCCCCCCTGCTCCACCTCCGTAGCCACCGTCGACGCAGCAGCAGCGGTCTCCACAAAGGCGTCTTTGTGGAGATATGGTGGCAGGGGGAGGGGGGCACCTCAGCACGCGCTTTACATTACTTATACCGCTGGAACCCAACTGGAATAATACAAAACGAACACACTTTGATACAGATGCAACGCTTTCCCCGTCGCTGAAGGCCCCCGCTGCATGGCAAGAAGTCCCACTCACATCCGATGTGGAAAATGTGGACTTTTTGTAAGTGTGTGTGTGTGTGTGTGTGTGTGTGTGTGTGTGTGTGTGTGTGTGTGTGTGTGTGTGTGTGTGTGTGTGTGTGTGTGTGTGTGTGTGTGTGTGTGTGTGTGTGTGCATGTGAGCAGTTGTGTGCGTGTGTGTGTGCGTGTGCACATGTCCATTTGTGTGTGTGTGTGTGTGTGTGCACGCCTGTTTGGGTGTGTGTGTTTGCGCGCTCATGAGTCTGTATGTGTGTCTGCGCATGCTTGTGCATGCAAGTGCGTACGTGTGTGTGTGTGTGTGTGTGTGTGTGTGTGTGTGTGTGTGTGTGTGTGTGTGTGTGTGTGTGTGTGTGTGTGTGTGTGTGTGTGTGAGCCAATCCCAGCCTATCGGACCCTCCGCACTGGTCCTTGTAACATAACTCGCCCTTCAGAAGCCAAGGCGGGGAAGGTGGAGACTTCTCAGGGCCGCGGCATGCCATCAAAATGCTAATAACGGCATAACAGCACCGCCGCCGCAACGTGACCTGCTAGTGTGGAATTTCTCATTTCCTCGTGGTCGCAGTAGGAGCAGAGTAGGTGGTTTCAGCTCAGAGAGAAGACGTCAGGGTTGAGTTGGAAAAAGTCCTGTGCGTGCCGGTTCGGGAATGGTGGAGGAATCGTTGTGAGGAATCCCCCCCCAAATCCTGGTCTGCCGCAATCAGAGATGTGGTCAGAGGGATGATGGGCCACTTCCTCCCCTGATCAGGCCGGGAGGATGGTATTGTTGCGGGCATTCAAGGAGAGCAAGGAGGCCGAGAAGGAAGGCAAGTCACTACTTTGATGAACTGGGAGGTGCCCTGTTCACAATGATCCCGTCCTTGACGTAAAAAAGGACCAGTCATTTGTTTTGGATAGCATCACCCTTGTCTAGGTCTTTGCAGGAATTGCAAAGATGTAAACATGGGTGTTTTTCACCTTTCCCTCGCATGTATGATACGACACATGGGAGAGGTTAACCAGAGGAACGGAAAGACGGAAAAAAATAAGCAGTACCGATGTTAACGTCACTTTTTAAGAACGTTAAATCTAGAATGGAGTCAATTGAGTCCACCCTGACAGCTCGTATACACTTAATAGCGAGGGAAATAGAAAAACGTGTGGAGACTTTCAGTGCCAACCTCCTTCTCCTGGCATGCAGTCTTCATGGAGGTCCACATGTACGTAACACAGGCCTGACTCCTGACAGAAGGAGATTACTGATCCTGATTCAAGTGAAGAGCCAGTGCAACATTTCAGAGTGTGTGCAGAGATAAGGATTCAAGGTTTTGCAGCAAGTGATTAACAGCGTCACACCCTCTCTCCATTGTCGATAAGATAAAACTGTTTTTTTGCCAGGTATCTATTGCGTCAGTCATCGTTGGCCGGATGTGTTGATGAATTGATGTGTCGAGATAGGCTACCATGAAGGCCATGAAGATGCTGATTTCCCAGATTAAGTACCTCCCCCACAGACATACACACACACACACACACACACACACACACACACACACACACACACCACACAGCACACACACACACACACACACACACACACACACACACACACACACACACACACACACACACACACAGAGTACTGTCTTCTCACATGCCACCTCTGATTTACGGGCAGGAAACGTTCTGTTGTCCTTGGTACAGGGATGAATAAAGAAACTGAAAAATCAATGGTTAAGGTCTCCTAGAGAGGAAAAAAAAAGTGCTGTAAAATAATGTGCGCTTGCAAAAGAAAAAAGGATGTTAATGCATTTTGACCTATGCCATTTTTTGTGTGGTATTTTCAACAACAGCTCGTGTGTGTGCGTGTGTTCCCGCGAATAGACGCCTGCACAAGGGTGTGTGTTTGTGTAAAGGGGTGTGTGTGTGTGTGTGCGTGTGCGTGTGCGTGTGTGTGTGCGTGCGCGCGCGAATAGATGCCTGCGCATAGTTGTGCGTGTATGTCGCGTGGACACCTTTTTTTGAATCCCGGTTGCTCGTACATGAATACACATGAGGCTGAAGTGCGTGCATTAGCAGCTTCTCCCATCGCCCCAGCGCAGTCCATGCACCCACACAAAGGCCGCCGCCAACCACGTAGGAAAGTGAACGCTGCTTTCTACTCCTCCAGCTCTCCCACTGGTTGTTTTTTCCGTCGGTTTTCGCTGCCTGCTCCCTCCCCGCCCCTGACATTATGAAGGGTTTTAATGTGGTGTGCGTGAGATCGCTCTAAGGTTGTAAAGCAGATCAAAGCCTTAAGGAGGGGATACAGGGGGGGGGGGGGTGCTGCTGTGTGTGTGGGAACCGTTCAGACAGGGACACTGGCTCTGGTCCCCGGCCGCCCCCCCTCCCTGACAGGGTTCTCTTCTGGAGCTCCACAGGCCAAGGGTGTCGGGCAGTGGTTCTCAAATGGCAGTACGCGAAACCCCCAGGGGTCCTTCGGAACACTGCAGGGGGGTACTCAGAAAATGACAAAAAAAATAATGACTAACAGTAATGACAATTTTTTTTTTCAGTTCCAATACTGAACGATTGACGATAGAAAAGCGAGAAAATGGACAAGTGTAGATTTCAAGTATGTAAACCTGAAAACAAGGAGAAAGGAGAATCCATGTAAAAGAAAGCATATCAGGCAACCAAAATGTCTTCAGTTTCAGGAGGAATAAATTGTAATGGGATTCCCTTCTATCCTCCCCTGGCATTGTGCTTCTTTTGTGGGGAGAAATTAGCCAACAGTTGCATGGAGCCCATGTTAATAACTTTTAGTAATTGTGAGTATTTGCACCTTTTTATTTTTCATGTTTACACTGCCAAATGGAACGCAAGGATATAATATACATTTTTATTTCACACCAATATTTTTTGCCGTTGAAGTTGAAGGGAGTACTCAGCTGAAAAAGTATCTCAGAGGGGGTACACTAGTTGAAAAAGTCTGAGAGCCACCCAGCCTTGGCACATGGGGTCGTGGTTTCGATGTGGGGTCGCAGACGTCCGCACACCAGAGAAATCCAGGAGAGACCCACTTATTTAACGCTTCTACATGTTCCAGGAAATCAGCGAACTGCTCAGCCACGTTTTCAAATATCTGCCACAATGTTTTATATTTACATTTACATTTAGGGCATTTAGAAGACGCTTTTATCCAAAGCGACTTACAATAAGTGCATTTGTCATAAGAAGTGCAACAATATATCGCTATCGGTACAGTAAGGATGTTCATAGAACTAAGTGCAAGTACAACAATCACTAGGCTAACCAATTCCCCGTGTTACAGCAATGATAGCAGCTACTGCAGTTGCTACCCATTTAAGTTATTAGAAAATGTATATTTATTCCAAACTTTTCAAAATGACTAACGCGCCGCGTGAAATGAACAAGCTGTGCGTCAATATCGCGTTAACTGATAACAAATGCTTCCGAAACAGTGAGCGACATTCCTTGTTTTTGTGTTTTTTTTCCGAACCAAACCGAAAACATTTTCATTACACAATATTGTACAGTCGCCCTTGGTCGGCTTATGAAAACAAACTGATGGAAGCAAAACCATCAGAGCATGTGTGTTTGGACGTGTGCTTGGCCGGACACAGAGGCAAGTTACTTGTTGTTTAGGCTACGTCTGATAACAGTGACAGCGGGTCAAAAGAGTGACAAAGCTATCCTGGAATCACAGCCAACATCACAACAAATGATGGATGTCATGATTACAATGTACTTCCAAAGAAGTACCAGAGAATGCGGTCCTCGAGCCAATTGTGTATGACACGTGACAGCTGTGTGTTCAGTGATCTACTGTGCGATGGGCTCATTGACTAGAGTACATTACGTAGATGTGAATGCAATTTATTGTGGTGTTGCAACTCACTTTATCTTACTCCATTGACACTAATAATGAGTGCAAGATTTGTGCAACTAGGAATGCTATAATTATAAACCTGTGACTGAAGGGATTGATAGTGTGAAGGGAAGTCTAGTGTTAACCAATTTATCCTAAGGCCTTCAATTCACAGCTAAAAGCAGCTTTCTCCTACAATTCAACTCAGGGTGTCGGTGCTTGCCAATTACGCTGAACATGTCTGGTTCCTGTACCGATTGAGATATTACACACCTCGTTTTCTACCCACATGAATCCAGATGAAAACGGAAACTGTGGCCCCAGTACGCAGCCCTGTAAAGTCATAAGCTTTAACTATATTAGGCAATAAAGTGGGAAACCTGATGCGTTTGAGAGTGGTTTGTTCATAAAGCATATTTGCAGACGCATGAATCACACCATTAAAATTGAGACATTTCTGTTTCCTGCCCAGAGCTTCTCAGTGGAAGAGGGAAGACTGGACCACATAAGCAGAGATGCAGCAGGAGTACGATAAATTCACAGCCAACTGAACGCTACGGTCCACCTACACTCTGACCATCTCTGGAATCTTCCACCTACTCCCCTTTTTTTCCCCAAACGGCTTTCCCCATTAACTCTCTCTCTCTCTCTCCCCCCCACTCCCCCACTCACTCTCTCTCTCTCTCTCTCTCTCTCTCTCTCTCTCTCTCTCTCTCTCTCTCTCTCTCTCTCTCTCTCTCTCTCTCTCTCTCTCTTCTCTCCCTCTCTCTCTCTCTCTCTCTCTCTCTCTCTCTCTCTCTCTCTCTCTCTCTCTCTCTCTCTCTCTCTCTCTCTCTCTCCTCTCTCTCTCTCTCTCTCTCTCTCTCTCTTCTCTCTCTCTCTCTCTCTCTCTCTCTCTCTCTCTCTCCTCACTACTGACATAACGCACAAACAAGCGAGCAGCGTCTGGAACAGCACACACACACACAGCTGGAGCAGGAATAAAAAACGAGCGAAAAAGAAACACAAATAAACAAAAGAAAATCAAAAGAGGAAGAAGAAGAGGCAGCTGCAGAAGCCAATTTGGGAGTTTCACTTGTCCGTGGCACCACACCACACTAGTCCCAATTAGGCTGGCGTGCGGGACCCACCCGGAGGCTTACGCCATCCCACCCAGGGCTGGGCTCGCCCGCTGACGGCCAGGCTCTGATGCTTTGTCTGGCTGGAGCCAGGTTAATTGCTTCCCACATCGCCCTACCCCCCCCCCCCCCCCCCCCCTGTACTCTCTGCTCCTCTGTTACTTACCGACTTATTTTCTCTTTAGGTTTCGCCTCACCTGTCTTGGTGTGCAAGTGTTAGTTTGCTCAGTTGAAGGAATAAACACACATACTCTATATATGTGTGGTTGTATGATTAAGAGGCCAGCACACACACGCAATCACGGACGTACACAATCGAACATGCACACACGTACTTTATGTGTGGTTGTATCTGATTAAGAGGCCAGCACACACGCACACACTCATACACGCATGTACACACACAGACACTTACATACTTTCTCTAAATCAAACTCACCCAAAGTCACACATACTCTCCAGGGATGGAAGTGAATTGTGTCACTTCACCCGCCACTGTGTCGGGTAATCAGGTCCGATCAAATTTGCATATTTAATACATTCTTCATACGGCGCTGCACAGTTCCGATTGACTCGGGCTGCCAGATTGACTCGGGTTCCAATGCGCATGCGCGACACTCAGGCGCCTACAGATGACGTATCGACGCATAGACCGGTGAGTAGGTTAACGATTAAATTAAACATACGTTGTATAACATGACCGTTTTGATAAGATTAAACTGAAATACTCATTTAATGTTTAAAGTATTATTAAATAAATATTTAATTAACAGGTTTAAAACCGGGGTTAAACCTTGCTAAACTATAAATTTGTATAAAATAAAATGTAATTTAACCTTACATAATCAGAGATAACTACTATAAACCTAACGTAACAACTCATTTTAAACCTTGCAGAACGAGAAATAAATCGATCTATCTATGGAGCCCACTGGCTAAGCTATAAGCTATCGCGATATTTGCGTTGCCGTAGCGCGGTATCTATGGTGACGACGTCACGTTTTCAATACGTCATCTGTAGGCGCCCGAGTGATGCGCATGCGCATAGGAACCCGAGTCAATCTGGCAGCCCGAGTCAATTCTGACACCCACACCACAACCATTACTGTCAACATCCGGGCCCCCTTCTTCTGCGACTATCAACATCCGGGATGAAATACCGTTAACCCAGCTCTCAAGTCGCATTCGGCGTACGAGCAATTCGGAAGAAGACGATGGGTGTGTCGCATAGACGTCGTCATCGTCTTGCCCTCTCTCCCCGTTCTGTGATTGGTTCCCCAACTCAGGCGAAAATCGGATCGATGGAATCCAGGCTGCTTGAGTGGGTAACGGCTGCGGCCCGCTGCAATACAATCGTTTGCAGCGGGAGGGCGGGGCTTGACCGTCCAGCAGGTCAAGCCCCGCCCATGACACACGCGTCACACGCCAAGCTCTGCCTAGAAGTTCAGGGACAGTCGGGATTTCGGAAACTCAGTAGAAACAGTGCCCTTAATGGAGGATTTTCCCCTACTACTACCCTAGTGAACATAAAAACTGTCTTTGCAATGTCTTTTGCAGCGACATATTGTGTTTTTGCTATTAATAAATAGGTTTGTCACCATGTTTCCATCCAAAGTGATTCGCATTACTGGGCAATGCGCATTGAAAAGAAATTCGAATCATGTGTGTTTCCATCAAAAGAACGGACTTTGGTGAAAACTACAAATTCGCGCGAGTTTTCTAAGTCACGCGAGATTTTCCCCGCGGTGTTGGCATGGCAAACCAGCCTGTAAACATTCCGTCGTTCCCGTCGCAGCAGTCGGGGTCAAAGTGCGCTACGTCACACTTGATCCGCATACAGCTGTTTCCATCCCATTCGAATCAACCAAAACCCGGCCATAGCGAGTGGTATTTCAATTTGTGCGAATCAGGGGATTTTAATGGGAATCACGGCGTTTCCATCATCATTTCCCGATGCGATACATCCAGATGCGCATCTAAACAGCTGATGGAAACGCACCTAACTGTTTATGTCATTAACGGAAACCCGAGAACAGCAAAATGCAGAGAAGTGAGTGATTGATTATTTATAGGGCTACTACTAAATTATCATGTAGGCATCACCAATCAGCAGACTGTACACAACAACCAAAGAAAGCATTATGTATTTTTTCTATAATTTTCCTATCTTCCAATGATGTAGGTCTGCATCAGTCTAAAAAACATACCTTGAAAAACTTTTTTTCACCCCTTCTCACCTTTACAGCATCACATGACCTGTATGTCATGATTGTTGTCACTGCTCGTCTGTCACTGTAATGGTGCCCGTTTATGTGGAGTGTATTTTGGGACTTGTCCAGGTAATCAAGGGCAGTGGTTCTCAGTTGACTGGTTAAGTAAAAAAGTGCACCCCTTTTCATGGAATATCATAATGATAGATGATTGGAAAAAGCCAGTGATAGCAAATAATGCAAATCATTACCAAAAGAAATGTTTCAGTAGGTCAGGCAAAAAAAATAAAATATACATATATACATATATATGTATATGTATACACACATATATAATATTGGTGCAGCATTCATGCAGCCCAAGTTATTTCAATGCCTTTTTTCTTGATCCATAAAGATGTTATGAAGTGGATGATCCTGGTGGTTGTTCTGAATGGCCTCTCATCTTCAGTGTACATCTCTCCACCACCAAGTAGTTTTCCCAGTTTTTTTGCCTTGCATCCTTGTGTCTGATGCCACCTCACCAGCAGAATGAGAAAAAAAAAAAAACGACAATCTTGCCACCACAGGCTGAAAATTCATCTGCCAGCATCTAACTACAGATAAAATGACTCAAGGACTCAAGAAAATTATTTTTCATTTATTGGCCCTTTGTTAAACATATCATAACTGACCAATAGAAGCAGTAGAAAACAAATAAATGAAGCATGAATGATGAGAGAGGGTCATGTCCTGTCTTCTCTGTCCCTCCTGAAAGGAAAGCATAACATGTTACTCGATTTGCCGTAGCATATTCTTGAGCATGGTTGCACAGCACAGGCATCCTTGAGCATAGCTGCAGCAGGTTTGGCGACAGGCTCTGCCTTGGTTATTCGTTCCTTTAACGATCTGCTTTGCAGACCCATCCATCGGGAAACATAACAACAGAGCCCACAGGTGGATGCCAGGTAGGAGGTGGGTTTCCAAAACCCCATAGGAGCAGCAGCAGCAAGATCTAAGCAGCAGCAGCATAGAATGGGATGAGCAGGTAAGCTGGGGGGGTTTAAATAGCACGCCTTATTTGAATGAGGAGAGCATGTGACTGATCAGTTCATCACGATGGGGGCAGCTTGAGTCGTCTGCCTGAACTAGCCTTGCAGGCTTCGTATCATGAAGGATGAAAAAAATCAAATATTGTCAGAGCTTTGAAAAATGTTTTGAGATAAGACACACTCACCGATAAATTCACAACTCTACTCAGGGAAGCCTGTGCACATCTGGCAGAAGTTGGGGCAGAAGCCCGGGTGTGAGCTCTCGCTGTAAATCCCCTGCAGCTCCCCTCTCTTCCCCCTTCCTGGGTAGCCTGTGGGTCTTAAAGGGACAACAAAGACAGTTATATGATTCCCCTGAGGGAAAAACTGGCTCCTCGCTGGCTCGGAAATGGGTCGGATGCTGAACAAAAACAGAAGACCAATTGACCATTAGATTCAAGATACACAAGGCATATTAGCATTAATATTATTATAAGTCTCAAGTCTTTAAAAGTATATCTATAAAAGTCATATGTCTCTTCTAGTTGTAATGAGCCTTCTCTCATATGCCTTTTTTCCTAAGAATACTGCACAGCTATATCTTAAGAAATTCAAAGCATTTACTGTGTTATTTGTCACTCCTTTTATCATATAGCGTATCAGTACTGATTAGTTGTTCGCTGCATATATGATCGCTTTAAACAGGCTATTGCAATGCAATATGAAGAAAACACACAATGAATGTTTCCTTTAAAGGAAACTGTATTATTGATCATGAACATACAGTTACAGAATAGCTTGCCCCCTATTGTACAGGCTTAGTGGGAAAGAACAAATACAGAAAAGGGTGCACCTCACCCAGTCAAATACATTCTAATTTAACATCATCCATTGCAATTAGTGCAAAACATTCCCACTAGACATTTCACTGCATGTCAGGACGTTTCAAATTAAAACATAGTGAATTGTTCACGAGTCGAGTCGAGAGATGTGTGAATAAAGTTTTTTCATTTAATGCATTTATTGTAGCAACGTAATTTCACTCACCGACATCATTTCTCCTTGATGAAATCTACTAACCGACTTTCTGCAGGGAGAGTAGGTAATGGGTCGGGTTTCCGTTAATGACAAACCTATTTATTAATAGCAAAAACACAATATTGTCGCTGCAAAAGACATTGCAAAGACAGTTTTTATAGGGTAGTAGTAGGGGAAAATCCTCCATCCAGGCGCTGTTTCTACTGAGTTTCCGAAATCCCGACTGTCCCTGAACTTCTAGGCAGAGCTTGGCGTGTGACGCGTGTGTCATGGGCGGGGCTTGACCTGCTGGACGGTCAAGCCCCGCCTCCCGCTGCAAACGATTGCATTGCAGCAGGCCGCAGCCGTTAGTACTTGGGCTGCTTCGCAGCGCGAAATGGAATCGCGCACAAGGCAGAATGGCTATAGCCAGGCTATTTCGGAGGCGGGACACGTTCAGAATGCCATTAATAAATTAACAGACGTGATATACACAGATATACTGAAGTGACTCAAACATTTTGTGGTTGAGAGGGCGTATCGGTCTCCACCATAGGTTTCTACAGGAAAAAATCAGTGTGGGGTTGGGGGAATCTAGAGAGGTTCAGTTTCTATTGAATAGGCCTAGGCTACATTCATTTCCCCTGATGGCAGCAATGTTCCACTTTCAGCTGGAATTCACCGGTACATCAAACCACGTGTCTTCTTTAGATTTCAGTTCCCTTTATTTATTCACACAGTTCAGCAGCGGCATTCATTCAGAATCAGAGCCCACATTAAAGCTGCATTTAGGGCGACTATCACTACTCAGCCGAAAAACAGATGCGCTTTAAATGGTTTTGTATTTTTGCAGTCAGGAACATGGGCATAGTTGTGGAAGTGCTAGTGTTATAAAAAAAAGTTGACGGGAATTAAAGTGCTGCACATCGACTGTACAAATCTAGATTATTCATCACAAGAATTTTAATTCAGAAATCGAATAGGCTAATAAAGTCTGAATTGCGAGAAAAACTTCAGAATTCTGATAATAAAGTCAGAATACTTGGATAAAATACGAATTCTGATAATTAAATCCAGCATTAAAGGTTCATTTAAGAAGGTTCTCACCAGTCGTTTGTCGCCTGGTCGTGGTGTCGAGTTTTTTTTAAAGTTCTGACTAATTCTGAGAATTTAGTCAGCAGTCAGATTTCTCAGAATTCTCTGACACTACTTTCAGAACTACTTTCAGCATGACTGGAGAGAACTTCCTTAAATTAACCTTTAATGCTAGATTTGCATGAACGCTATTGTGTGAATTTGGTTCTCTTTCATGGAAGCCGAAAGTGGGAGATTACTTATTTTTTTACCATTATTGTTTTATAGGGATAAACATTAACAAATTTCTTGATTGATAAAGTTCTATCTAGACTATTGAACAGAAAGAAACTCTTGGTCATACTTTACACACTTTACCACAGCATTGGCCTACTGAATGCCACGGATATATTTTCAGCATTGGACTGAATGCCACATGAATATATAATTTATGTTTTTGCACGTTTTGCAACGTTTAAAAGTTCAGGGGTATAAAGTTCAAGTATATGCCTCTACTTGTATTGCTTAAGCCAATAGCCTTTTGAGGCAGTGTGTTTTTTCTGAATATTAGTGTTAAGGGCCAATAATGCTTACTATCATACGTTATACAATGTCTGTGGACACATTTGTATGTAGTCACATGTAAATATAAAGAAACAAATTGACTTATGATGGTTGTAGCCATGGCATGTTGTTTTATTGTTAATATGTCAATTAGTTTTTTATTGAAAATACTTTGTATCGATGAATTATCCCCAAACTTGTC
The DNA here is from genome assembly GCA_900291075.1 of Melanogrammus aeglefinus. Classification (NCBI taxonomy): domain Eukaryota; kingdom Metazoa; phylum Chordata; class Actinopteri; order Gadiformes; family Gadidae; genus Melanogrammus; species Melanogrammus aeglefinus. Next base: position 150,752 of record OLKM01000970.1, on the reverse strand, counting down.
ATCGTAACACCTTTGAAATGAACATGACTTAACATGGCAGATACCTGTGTATTGTTTATCATTTTATGCGGTAAGAGTGTAACATTTTCAACTCAGTTCCTTGGTTAAACCCACTTACAGTAAAAAACACTTCTGATGGAAAAAAAGACGTGTATGAAAAAAGACTTTTCTTATCTGTTATTATTATATTGTTTAAAATGTACGCATATATTAAAAATATATATAGCATATGGTAAAAATGATGAGCGGCTGGTAGATTTTTAAATCTACCAGCCACAGTGGCTGGTGGGCAAAAAAGTTAATTTCCATCCCTGATACTCTCACAAACAAACCCCCCCCCTACACACACACACACACACACACACACACACACACACACACACACACACACACACACACACACACACACACACACACACATTGTAACTGGAGGATAATAATCATGATGAGTTTGCGTGAAGGCATTAATGAAGCAGAGTAAGAGTTCCTGCGTCACACGGCGGTTCTATTTGTGGTGTTGTTAGCAGGGACGTGTCTTTTCCTCATCACTCGCCCCATGTGTGATGTGGCACCTGGAGAACCAAGACAGTGTTTGCCGTCCCGGCGGGGCTTGGACCTGCGGGATATTTAAAAACACAGCGCTGCAGTCGTACCATTGTGCGTTCGGCCGTAAGGTGTTTTAACACACACCTTGGGTTTCTGTGTTCTTTGAGCTGTGAGGCTGTGATTTGAATACTGCCTGCCGTGCATTGTTGTGTTCGTTTGGATTACAGCAGTGTACACTATTCTTCGATGAACTGCGAAATGAATAACTGTGGAGCACATCATATCCCCGCGGTGAGAGTCAAACTCCATGAGGTAGAGGTGACGGGAAAATATTAAATATTCATTCTATCTATGGCAGCCAGCCTGTTAATTATCTATGTATGCAGTGGGGCCACATGGGAGGATGTCAATTGAGCTGAAAGGTTTTTAAATGAGCCATTTAGGATACGCTATAAAGACGCTATTAACTGATTTGTTCCCTGTAATATTGCTTTACACACTCGTCCGCAGAATACACACGCACAGGGCTGGAAATAGACGTCTGCCTTTGTTAAACACAAAAGCTGGCTTCAGTGGCCTCGTTGTGCTGTTTGTGTTTTTTGGTTTTGTTTTGTATTTCAAACAATTTTTAAGTGTCCGCTTCAATTTAGAAAATAGGCCGGTGAGGAGGGGTTGAGCAGGCCAGGGTTTGAGAGTAGAGTGCAATGGATACAAACCATAAAGATCCTATTTATGATTGTGAGGCCTATATACACACACACACGCACGCACACACACAGACACACACACACACGCACACACCCCTCAATAAACACAAACATAAAAACATAAATATGCACGTACTGTATATAAACACACACAAATATAAACACACACATAAACACACACACACACACAATTAAACATAAACCAAACACACACAAATTCATTCATAAAAGCACCCACAACAGACAGAGACACACACATAACAACCACTATTGCACATAGACATAAACAAACACACACACTCATATACTGAAAAACACATAAAAACACACACACATAACCCCCCCCCCCCCCCAAACGCCAAACTAATTCGCAAACACACACACACACACACACACACACACACACACACACACACACACACACACACACACACACACACACACACACACACACACACACACACACACACACACACACCAGCACATGCACATGCAGACTCTGTGCACATACAGGACTTCCTGTATCTGTGCTGCAGGCCAAACTGAGCAGAGCGCTGAACTGTGTCCAGTGGGGGAGTTCAGGACGCCACTGGCCATCCCCATCCACTGTGCACTGTACATCATTAGGTCCTCCACCACCTCCTCCACCACCTCCCCCGTCACCTGCTCCCCCACCTCCTCCATCACCTCCCCCACCACCTCCCGCAACACCTCCTCCACCACCACCTCCCCCACCACCTCCCCCACCACTTCCTCCACCACCTCCCGCAACACCTCCTCCACCACCACCACCTCCCCCAACACCTCCTCCACCACCTCCTCCGTCACCTCCTCCGTCACCACCTCCCCCACCACCTCCCCCAACACCTCCTCCACCACCTCCTCCACTACCTCCTCCCCCACCTCCTCCATCACCTCCTCCCCCACCTCCTCCCCCACCTCCTCCATCACCTCCCCCAACACCTCCTCCACCACCACCTCCTCCACCACCTCCTCCGTCACCTCCTCCGTCACCTCCTCCACCACCACCTCCCCCACCACCTCCTCCACCACCTCCTCCACCACCTCCTCCACCACCTCCTCCATCCACCTCCCCCACCACCTCCTCCACCACCTCCCCCACCACCTCCTCCACCACCACCTCCTCCACCACCTCCTCCATCACCTCCCCCACCACCTCCTCCACCACCTCCCGCAACACCTCCTCCACCACCTCCCCCAACACCTCCTCCACCACCTCCTCCGTCACCTCCTCCACCACCACCTCCCCCACCACCTCCTCCTCCACCAACACCTCCTCCACCACCTCCTCCACCACCTCCCCCAACACCTCCTCCACCCAGGACAGGGAGGTAAAACCGGAGATGTTCGGACAGCAGGACAGAGGAGGAGACGAAGGGAAATCAGGAGGCAGTGAGGCCGAGTCAGCTCAACACAACAACACAACTCATTAGGCAAGAGAGTATTTGAGCTGAATAAGACCAACCACCGTGCTGCTATTTCTTCTTGCGGACGGTGTAACAGGAGAGAGACGCACCCTTTGTGCCGGTATCGTTGTTATCGTTATTGTGTACTGCGTCTGTGTATTGTATTGCAACTCATACCATCGGGATAAACTGATCCTACCCTTCATGCTGCTTTTCAAGTCATGACGGTAATCAACAGTTGTATTGCAAATACAATTTGAAGAAAGACAAAATCATATTTTGGCCTTTAAAACAAATGGCCTGTACATCTACAAAAGTTTGTTAACGAGTTACAATATGTTATGAATAGAATCACCAATACAGACATACAATACAGACAAAGTATTTTTAGTACATAGGAACTTTACATTCAGTAGCTTTCATTTGAACATAAGTAATATAATGGCAGCAACGATACATAGACACACGCATGCCAGCACCAAAACACACACACACACACACACACACACACACACACAGACAACCACAGACACACACACGTACACGTGTCTGGTTGGAGAATACACCCTTTGAATGGGGCCTGCGCTAACTCAATTAAAAATGTCCTCCCTGAGAAAAGAAAACGTTGTTCAGAAAGCGCGCCACCCAGACACACACGCGAGTTATCTTCCCTTTGTGGCACGCAGGGAAAACTCGTGAATGCCTCCGCCGCCGCCTCCGCCGCCGCCGCCGCCGCGTTTGAATTATGCAAGTTGAGCGGAATCAAGGTCAGTCTTTATCCAGCACGTTGCGGCGCTTCAAAGCCCTTTTTGCCTCGGCGGGACCACTTCCCACTGTGAAATAAAATCACAGTCTTCACAAAACAAGGACCCCCTTGACTGCGGTGTCGCAGCCCGCCCCCCCCACCCGCCCCAACGGTTCGCTCTGTGCCTCACATTCCTGCACAGAGAACCAATGCATTTTGGCCATTTGGCCAGCAGAACCCCTTAAGGTGCAATGATCATTTACAGGCCTCGATCACTGTGGCGTTTCTTTATTTTCTGAACAGGCCCAACTGCTAAGTTATACGTGTAATTCTGGACTTAAGGAAGGGCGGGGTGAGGTTGAACATTTACTGCAGTGTTAGCCATGAGATATTCCAGATGACCGTTGTGTATTTGTGTGGCTGTTGTTGTGGTGTGTGTGTGTGTGTGTGTGTGTTGTGTGTTGTGTGTGTGTGTGTGTGTGTGTGGTGTGGTGTGTGTGTGTGTGTTTTTCTCTGTGTGTGTGTCTGTATGCTTAGCGTGGGTCTTGTGTTTATATGCATGCTGTATATTGAAAGAAAAAAAAATGGCAGGAAGCTGTAATTCATGTGCCATGATGGTGTGTGTGTGGTATGTGTGTGTGTGTGTGTGTGTTGTGTGTGTGTCGTGTGTTGTGTGTGTTGTGTGTGTGTGTGTTGCTGCACAATGTTATGGACGCAACAGGCCCTCAGCTGTCAACACTGCCAGTCCAGAGACCAACATGGCCACCAACGCAGTTACTGGGAAACAAGGTGGACCAAACATAGTACACTAAAAACCAGTCCCCCAAATGTATGACTGGCACAACACCACTGACACACACACACACACATCACCACACAACACACACACACACACACACACCACACAGGGCAACGTGGCGTTCTCATACGAGTCGACTAGGGGTCCATCAGACAGAAACATTAGACGGCTGTAGGAGCATTTTTGTTGAAGCCTAGCAAAAAGAAAAGTAGCGTATTGCACCTTTTTACAACCTTTTTACATCCCATATATCTACACCCACACCCATGATGACGTGGGCCTTCTCTCTCTCTCCTCAGTTCACCTCCGGGCATCTCCGGGCAAACAACGGCCAGCAAAATGCTGCCGTTCACATCGACAACGAATACCATATTCCCACCCCCCGCCCCCCACCCAGCTGTTGAAAAGCATTCAGTCTGATTGGAGCCTTGGTGTATGGCGCAACTGCCGGGAATGCGTGCACACACAAACATATGCAAACAACAACACCTAGCAACGCATAGCAGCGCGTTTTGAGTCTCACCGCTACGTGTGAGGAGTAGAGTAGGAGCGTCGTGATTCAGCACATTTAGGGTGGCAGCGATGGTGGTCGCCGGTGGTCGGTGTTGGTGGCGTGGGGTTCAAGCCAACCCGTTTGAAGCAGGCTTAACCCCCGCCCAGACGGCCAGGCCCTGCTATATCGAATGGTGCTCGGGCCCCTCAAGTTGGCCCCCCCCCCCCCCCCCCCCCCTCTGCAACCTGAGATGGTTTCTAGTTTTTTTTCACACTAACACTCTCTCTCTCTTCCACTCTCTCTCTCTCTCTCTCTCCCTCTCTCTCTCTCTCTCTCTCTCTCTCTCTCTCTCTCTCTCTCTCCTCTCTCTCTCTCTCTCTCTCTCTCTCTCTCTCTCTCTCTTCCTCTCTCTCGCTCTCTCTCTCTCTTCCACTCTCTCTTCCTCACTCTCGCTCTCTCTCTCTCTCTCTTCCACTCTCTTCCTCGCTCTCTCTCTCTCTCTTCCTCTCTCTCTCTCTCTCTCTTCCTCACTCTCGCTCTCTCTCTCTCTTCCACTCTCTCTTCCTCACTCTCGCTCTCTCGTCTCTTCCACTCTCTTCCACTCTCTTCCTCGCTCTCTCTCTCTCTCTCTCTCTCTCTCTCTCTCTCTCTCTCTCTCTCTCTCTCTCTCTCTCTCTCTCTCTCTCTCTCTCTCTCTCTCTCTCTCTCTCTCTCTCTCTCTCTCTCTCTCTCTCTCTCTCTCTCTCTCTCTCTCTCCCTCCCTCCCTTCCTCGCCCTCGCCCTCTCCCTCTCCCTCTCTCTGTCTTTTGAAGAGAGAGAAAGTGAGAGAGAAGGCGAGAGCAAGAGATGATGGAACATGGGAGCGCGGTAAATAAAAAAAAAATCGAAAATCGAAAAAGTAATTTTTTTGGGCTTTACTCACATCAACCTTCACCACTTCGTTGTATGATCGAGGATCGCGAGCAGATAAACACATTCAATCACCGGGTGCCAAACACAAATACAGGGTCAGACCTCCCCCCCGACACGCTCACACCACCCAACACCCCCAGACACACACCCTCTGGGCCCTGACTGGGAATCCCATCACCCCCTCACACGGAGCCCAGCCGGCCCACCGTGTCCCAGTCAACAGAATCTCTCTCGGACTGGAACGTTCTCTGCCAATGGAGGAGTCTGGTGGGGAGGTAGGGGGGACGGGGGACGGGGGGGGTCAGACTGGGCTCGTGTCACACCTGCTAGTCGTGTTAGCAAGCAAATCCCAGCCTTCCATGCAAGCGCCTGTAATCATGTAATGTGCGTGTGTATCGCTATGTGTGTTCAACTGTGCTTGGCCGTGTGTGTGTGTGGGGGGGGGGGGGGCGCGGGGGGGGGAGACCATTTGTTATTCCACCACGTGGACCAGAGCAGGTGTCACTCGGAACAGCCAGAATATTCCCTCCTATGACAGCCCCTGAATTATAGAAATGGACAGTGTGGTGCTGGTCCGAGGGAATTTTGATATGCTTCTCATAAACCACCAGTATGTCTGCTGCTGCTGCTGCTGTTAGACTTGGACGGTGTTGAAGCAGCTCAGTCCCAGACAGAGACCGCAGTGTCTGGATAGAGAAAACCTGGTTTTACAAAGCACGTCGTTTACCCCTTCTTAGTCGAGGTGGCGCGGGGGGAACGACGTTGAAATGTTTATGCGTGCAGCGTGAACCGGGGTAATGAACGTGAGATTTTTTTTTTTTTGCTAGAATTTTTTGTTTTCTTGATCAGCCGCCAACTTGTTTTTTTTTTTTAAACAAATAGCCTCGCAAAAAGAATGAAGGTTGTGTTCCTGGAACCTACGCTGTAATGGAAGAGAACCGTGCGCTGAAAGCAGTCAGTGCTTTCAAGGATGAATTATGGTTAAAACTACTGAATCAAAGCAGGTTAACATTTCTGACCTTTATAAAAAAAAATGACTTTTGCGTTAACGTAATTATGACTAAATTGCAGTACTAATTGGGATAGAGATTACAGTAAATATAACACCTCCTCATGTCAGAGTAACGTTTGAAAGAAAAGTTGCATACGCGCAGCCAAGAACCAGAATACACTCTAGGCACTAATCGTTAATCGTTTTTTTCCCGACTGTAATGACGAAACACGCTAATCTGTTCGTTCTCTCGTCCGTTCTCATTTCCTCCTCGTTTGGCTTTAGCTGTGCGGTCAAATGTTTCCTCATGTGCTGTTGACACTGAGAAACCCTGCCTTCCCCGCACCCAAACAATTTGTCATCTTCTTGCACTGTTCCTTAAAACTTTTCATGCTTTTGTCGCCATGTTTTTTGTTTACACCACAGGCCGGGTTCCTGTGACTCTTTGGGAGATAATTGCCGTCCATTGCCTCCTCTCCTCCCCTCTCTTGCCCTGCCTGCTGTCCCCTTCCGGCTAGCCCCTTTATGTGGCTGGAAAAAGGAGTTGAGTGCGTGAGTAGGGTACAGTGGTTTTGAAGCTCAAAGAAAAAAAAAAGA
>OLKM01000970.1:138535-141035 GCA_900291075.1 Melanogrammus aeglefinus | reverse complement strand
ACGTGAGGCGTTTGCTGATGGGGACGATTGTCTCGCAAAGGTCGCCGCCGTGGGCGTCTTTGGAATGCATGTCATGCAATCGATTATCTGTTACGCCGCGGTCCGACGCAAGGATATTAATATCATAAGGGATATGACTTTAATGATTGTCCTTTTCTACACAGTTCCATGGTTCTGATGTAGTCCAAAGAGTATATTAAACATAACAACATTATGTTTTTCATATAATCTAAAACCAAACGAATCCAACCCAAATGCCCACGATACCATAAACACCGGCTGTTTGAGGCCAAAGTGCTTCCCTTGTTATCATTCCTGCATATGAAAGGAAGCTGTCCGTTCTGCTCCGACTGATCCCCGGACAGGCCGGAGCGAGGACATGAAAAGCCGGGGTTATCCGCATGGTTTTCTGACCACCCATCACAAAGTCGCCTTGGCTCTCAGATATCTCCCTTAAAATTCCTGATGGATTTGCACCAACTAAGCGCAAAGTGTGTGGTGGTGAAGTACATTTTACACGTTTTCGCCGGGGGTTGGATTTCAGACAATACTGAGAAGTTATATCCGGACATTTGACAAGGGTCCAACTGTTATTTCCGTCAAACTTCAAATCAAGTGGGGGGGGGGGGGAGGGAAGGGGTGCAAGCGGAGTGGTGGCTTTTGAATGTTCTGGGAAGTCTACAGAGAGAAAAAGGACACACAAAAAATAAAAACACAACAGGAAGTAAACCAACACCGCAAACACAACAAAGGCAGTGTGCCACAGGATTGCTCACTCAGTCGAGCTCGAATGGAAAGTTTACGTAGTACGGGGGAAAAAGAAAAAATCAACAGCTCTTGGACTGGGATTACTCGTATAGCTGGCAACATGTGCTGGCTTTCTTAGGGAAGGTGCCTGGGTGACTGGGGGCTATTGTTGATCTGTTTGTGTGTGTGTTTGTGTGTTTGTGTGTCTGTCTGTGTGTGTGTGTGTGTGTGTGTGTGTGTGTGTGTGTGTGTGTGTGTGTGTGTGTGTGTGTGTGTGTGTGTGTGTGTGTGTGTGTGTGTGTGTGTGTGTGTGCCTGTGTGTGCCTGTGTGTGCCTGTGTGTGCCTGTGTGTGTGGTGTTTCCATACACGTCCATGTGTGTGTATTTTTGTGTGCATGAGTGCAGTGTTCCTACACAGAGCCCACACACGTTGCTGAACTTGTAAACGCCATCGTGTGGCTTCAAAGGCCTGGCTATCCACAGGCATACTTGATTAGTGAAGGGTAGCTAACAATGGCTGCCAAGCCTTGGGTCTGCAGGGACAGATGGACTATTAGGTTGGTCCCTAATTCCTCAAATGCCTTCATTGTGCTCCGGCTGTGATGTGTTTCACTCGACGTGGGGTCTTAAAAATATTCAGACGAGAATAGGTAACACAATACATTGTGTTGCTTGTCATAGACCGTTTGCAATGTGGGTGGCGTTCGTTTAATGTTAGTGATGATCTCTTGTTCTGCCTATTAAACTGTATTTACTCAAAGTCAGTCTGTCATTATTGCCCTGAAAATGTTTCCAACGTTTTTAGTATCAGAAATTGTGCCTAGAAACACACTTCTAATCTGAATCCATGTTGTCCATGGAAACGTCATGCCAAAGTGAGGGGCTATTAAAACATAAAAACACGTTCATTTTGTGTTTGTGCTTTTAGGCCCGACTACTATTCTGTCTATTGTCTAACACCCCACTTTTGGCCTTGGCAGGCCGCCGGCTCGGAGCAATTGTACCTCGAAGTGATAAACAAAACACAAAGTCTCTTCAAAATCAATGAGGTGGTAAACACTTGAGCTGAATGTCTCCCTCACCGGTCGCCGAATGCTCTCCAAAGTTCCTCAGCTGTTGACACACTTTGACAAGGGTGTCTGACCGTGTGTGTGTGTGTAGGTGTGTGTGTGTGTGTGTAGGTGTGTGTCTGGGTGTGTGTGGTGTGTGTGTGTTTGTGTGTTTATGTGTGTGTGTGCGTGTGCGTGTGTGCGTGCGTGTGCATGCGTGCGTGCGTGCATGCGTGCGTGCGTGCGTGCGTGCATGTGTTTATGTGTGTGTGTTTTTGACTAGTGTTTGTGTGTGTGTGTGTGTCTGCACATGTGTGTGCGTATGTGTGCGTATGTGTGTGTGTGTCAGTGTGTGTGTGCATTTGTGTGTTTTGCCTCGGCGGGTGTGCGCGTGTGTGTGTCTGTCTGTCTAGGTGTATGTGTGAGTCGGTGTGTATGCGTCGGTGGGCGTGTGTGTGCATGTTTTCATGTCCGTCTGACTAGGTGTATGTCTGTGTCTGCATATGTGTATGTGTGTGTCCGCATCTTTGTATGTGCGTGTCTGCATGTATTTGTGTGTGTGTGCGTGTGTGTGTATTGACGCATGCACGCTTCTGGAAAGCATCACTACTCACCGCCATTATTGACGACCTGCACGACCGCCGCAGACACCCCCACCACCCCCCCCTTCCCAGAAACAGACACAGACAGACGGGAAAACTACA
>OLKM01000970.1:118535-133535 GCA_900291075.1 Melanogrammus aeglefinus | reverse complement strand
TACTAGAATGTCAAGGGATTATCGCAATGCAATAAAATATATATATATATTATATATATATATAATATACATATATAATATATATATATATATATATATATATATATATATATATATATATATATATATATATATATAATATATATATATATATATATATATATATATATATATATATATATATATATATATATATATATAATATATATATATATATATATATATATATATAATATTATATAAATATATATAATATATTATATATATATATATATATAGATTATTATTTAATAGGGTGAGGTTTTGGGGTTACTAGTGGTAGTACAATTACTATACTGTTTTAATCGTTTTTTTAATTAGTATTGCTATTAATGCTGTTGTTTTCGCTTCATTATGTATTGTGTGTATATATACATTTTTATATGGAAATAGTTATTATAATCAATTTAATTATTTTGTGTATACTTATTATTCAATTATCATACCATACAAGACTTGGATTTGAAATATAAAATATATAAATATTATACATAGCCTATAAACATATATAAGGTATGATAGCTTGCAGCCGGCTCTCAGGCTGGTCTGGATAACATCATCTGTAAATTAGTGCACCATAAATCCTTTGAGTGACACATAAAGGATGCTGACACAGAGCTCGGCTTTGGCCGATGTCATGAATCATGAGCGAATGTGAAAACGGAGCCGGTCAGACCAGCATCTCGTTAGCCTACATTAACTGTGATTGGCCGCATACAGTACATCTTACTCTGCCGGTAAGAGGACATGATAACAGATAAGGGTTGCTTATCACAAAGCAAACACCAGCACGCACGCTGTGGGCATCAGGGATGGACAAGCTAGCCTGAGAGTTTCGCAGAGCTGGGTTTTGCACACAGAGGTGGAACAATGTGTCCGTCTCTGCTGTATTTAGATAACTACTTTCTTATTATTTTTTTTGTATCCATGGCATCGATAAATCACGATTTTATCAACTTTAAATGGAGCCTGACTCTTAAAAATAAGTGTGTGAAAGCAGGCACCCCAGTGCTCTGCATGTTGTATGTTTTTACAAAAAAGTCTCGCTCGCCTGCTATAGTCCACCAGCTCCCCCTCTCTCTCTGCGCGAGCACCCACACTTTGCCCGCCCCGTCTCGCTCCGTCTTCTCCCCGTCAGCGGCCGTCGCACGCCCATTTTTCCTAATCCTCCTCCCTCACTTTTGCTCAATCCTATTCATTCTCCCTCCCTCCTCTACCATTCCTGTCCACCCACCCCGCCCGCCCTCCCCCTCTATAAACACCAACACATGCACTGACACACGCTGGCACGCACACACACACACACACACACACACACACACACACACACACACACACACACACACACACACACACACACACACACACACACACACACACACACACACACACACACACGCGCGCTCACGCACGGCATTGCTTCTCTTGATGGTATCGCTCTAAAACCAATCTCCTCTATCTCCTCATCGTTTGCTCTTCCCTTGCCTTCGCGTCCGTCCGTACTATCTCCTCCCGCGCGCCCCCACCCCCTTCTCCTTCCAGAGTCCCCACATGTGGCGCTGATTAATGATTCTAACACCGCACATGTGGCCAGCGCAAGGGTGGGGGGGGTTAGCGTGGATAGAGGAACGTCTGTTTTCAAGAACTGCAAACCCCCCCCCCCCCCCCCCCTCCGGCAACACCACCCACAACCACAACTCTCCGCAACCCCACCCCACCCACTTTATGACCATTCAGTTTCTCCCAGTGTTTGGGAGTCAGGATCCGTCACCGACTGGTGAAGTATTGAGCATGAGTACTTTCACGTTCCGTGCATTCGATCGTTATTTCTTCCGAGGTAGGTGTAAAGCTTGGATGGCAACCGATCCAATAAAAAGAATACGGCTTTAAAGGTGATCTGGGAAAATTTGGAATTGTTTCTTAAAGCCTCGAGCTTTATACTTCTCCTGGAGTCTCTGAGCTCTGCATAAATCGGTGCCAGTTGCAGGATGTTCCCAGTGAAACCATCACATGTGATCAAATGCGTGCTGGTGCAACACAGCCATGCTGAGGCATGCCTTGTGATCGGTGGTGTAGATGCTTGCCTTTGGTTGTGAAGACTTCCACCGCTTCATCCAGAAATATAGTGAAACATGTCCCAGAAGACTGTGCCTGTGACCCATCGCTTCAATATGAAGATACAACCCACGCACACACACACACACACACACACACACACACACACACACACACACACACACACACACACACACACACACACACACACACACACACACACACACACACACACACACACACAGCAATTGGGACTCAATATTGCTTTACATTCGTCTACTCACTACACAGAGTGACACATGTTTAATTAAAGTTACAATGTGCAGGTTTGAGCCCTTCCTGATGGTCATGTTCTGTTCTTGTTCTCATTTGACAGCTTTTTCTATTTGAAATGTATACGTCAGTTATAGGAAATTATTTTATTGATAACATTATTGAAATCACAATCGATCAGCATAGACTACAGATATTTCTAGTAAATTTAAAGATATGGGCTAGTTGAAATGTTACACATTGCAACGTTAAGTATTCAATCATTCTGGTAATATAACATGAATATTGCTTATTTCCCAAAATAAATAAAGTCCTTTAATTACTAAGGGGAGAAGAGATGGTCAGCTGAAAGTATATTTCTTAAGGACGACGCTCTGAATGTTATGAAATAATTCAGTATTCTTTCTTTAAATTAAAAGGTTTGAAGTGATTTTACTCCTCTTCCCTTCGCCCGCACTTCTCCTAAAAAAAACCATTTAATTTATTTATTCCACTCAAAGTGCACGGCATCTCATGAGGCAATTAAAAAATCAAGCTTTGTAGTTCAGAGAGTGGCGGGCCAGAGCGTTCTGGAGATTATCTCCTCTCGCCAGATCCTCCCTGCCTCTCTCAGCTTCGTATTTACACATGCTGCGAATCATCCTCCAATCAGGACATGAAGAAGAAGGTGGAGGAATTAGGAGGGCCGTGAGTTTGTGGGAATGGGAAGCTGCCGGCGGATCAAGAGGTGAACCGTTTGGTGCGGCAGATAAAGGAGTGGGCGGCGGCGGCGGCGCAAGCAGACACAGACGCCGTTCGCTCACCGCGGTGATCCGACAATTAGGCTGCACATCAGCCCCCCCCTTCATGGCTTTGTTCTAGCAACTCCATCTTGTGTGTGTGTGTGTGTGTGTGTGTGTGTGTGTGTGTGTGTGTGTGTGTGTGTGTGTGTGTGTGTGTGTGTGTGTGTGTGTGTGTGTGTGTGTGTGTGCGAGTGTGTGAGCGGGTGTGTGTCGTCTGTGTTTGAGTCTGTGTAAGTAGGTGTGTGTGTGTGTGTGTGTGTGTGTGTGTGTGTGTGTGTGTGTGGTGTGTGGTGTGTGTGTGTGTGTGTGTGTGTGTGTGTGTGTGAGTGTGTGTGTGTGTGTGTGCGTGTGTGTGTGTGTGTGTGTGTGCGTGCGTGCTGTGTGTGCGTGCGTGTGCGTGCGTGCGTGTGTGTGTGTGTGTTGGGCCATTTACTTTGGGCCCTATGCAAAATTGTTGAGTTTCCCCACACCACAAAACACTGCAAGATGTTGTGCACTGTCATCACCCTGCTGAGGATGGTACTCCTGTGTTCCTGGTGGTGCGGATTTTCTCCACCATGTGAGATGAATTAAAGTTGGTAGTTGGCTTAATCTCACTTTGGGTAACTTGAAAAGAAATACTGCCAAGGATGTGGATGTTACCCACTTTGTCCAAGAAAAGAAGAATGAAATAGGAAAAAATGTGCTTGCATTGAAAGTGTTCCAATTGACTCTTAAACACTTTCAATCAGTTGCGTATTTCAAGCGTGCTCGTGACCGTATCTTCTTTTAAGCTGTCGGTTGATGCTATCTTTCCAGAGAAAATAAATATTACATAAACATGTCATGTTGCCTTGGGGAAATTCTTTGTGTGCCCTAAAATAACTGTTAAGTTCTTAGATTGACAGGGTTTTGGGCCCTTAGCAGGATGTGGTTAGCAGTTAGCTGGCTCAGGTAAACCAATTATTGCCATTAGCGTTCATGCTAGAATGGCACCCTTCTTTTACCTGTCATGGCTGCCAGATGGCGGGCTATAGCGCTGTGTAATGAGAACTCTGACAGGAAAGTCACAAGCAAGTTAGCTGAGCATCTCGCTAGCATGGTTTAGGGCATTTTTCTCGCGTCTGAACGAAAGCCAGAATAGTGTGGGTTTCATTGTTGAATCGGATGAATTGTTGAAAACATGTGGTATCCGATCTGCTGTCTGTTCCAAACACTCGTGATATTAACAATAGCAATATTATGGCAATTGCTTTTCATTCTCCGTATCACTTTCATGTGCCTTCTTTTTCTAAGATGTTGATTAATAGTTTTCTGATCAGCATGTTTGCCCCAAATGCGAGGTCTCTGAAGCAATGCTTTCTTGTGTGGATGTCTTTTTTTTGGTCAGAAACCACTTCTTTCTTTTTTCTCAACATGTGCCTCGCACATTTTACTTTTCAAATCTAGTCGGTTGCTCCTCTAAACCCTGGCTACGGTTAGCAATTAGCTAATCTCCGCCGAACGGGAAAACAAAACTGGCAAGACTTTAGAGCAAAGAGAAGTTATTTGCCGATCTTAAGTGTGTAATTTCCTCGCGAGAGAACAAAATTTTCCACCAAACGACATAACATCTACGACACATCGGGATACAACGAAGACTGTTTCCAATTAGGCCTTCTGCAAATCCTACAGAAGAACATACAGAGATAGAAACACAGCCTTACAAAGAGAAGACAACAGGACCGCTCTGACCATGTGTGGCTGACCATCACGGTTGTCCTGGGCTCTAGGACAGAGAGCGATAGCAGAGTCAGCCTTCAAAGTGGGGGGACAGGGAGACGGAGAGAGAGAGAGGGTGAATGAATGGGATTGATTACACCATAACAACAGATATAGCGAGCCACTAATCTGCCAGTCAATCTGCGGTGGTACATCTTCATCGATCATTCTCTCTCCTGGTCGTCAGCGCCCAGGGTCCAGGAGCACCTTCTAGGAGCCAGACGATCTCTCTGTGCGTGAGGGTCTCTCGTGCACCAGATACCGGTGCATTCATCAACCTGTCCACTGCAAAGCCGCAAACACCTATTTTTCGCTGGCCATAGAAACGCCGGAGCGTAAAGCTATTAAGTGCTAATTTTGACTTTTAGCAGATGCTTTCCTTAAAAGTGGCTAAGAACCGTGAACAGATTTTTGTTTAGATGGATAGATGTCATTAAGGAGAAGGGAAAGGTTAGGGGATCTTGCTCTACGATGCCGATAGTGAGACTGCGGACAACAGTGTTCGATCCCGGAATCGTTCAACTGGGAGTTAAACGACCTAAACACTAGACTATACCCTACCTCCCCCCGCCACTCAAAGAGATGCAGCCTTGGCTTTTCCAAGTACAATGGTACTGTAACTCAAATGCCGTCATTGTCTTGAAGCGGCAATATGTTTAAGCTCTATCCTTGACCTTGAGTTTCCCACTTTGTGGATTCGTTTTTGGATTTTAGTTAGTTTCACGTGCTGCGTATAAACATTTTCCCATCTGATTTATCCCATCAATCCAGTTTACTAATGACCTTATAGTCCCATCACGTAAATGCAATTACAGACTCATATGACCTCATGTTTGAGTGCTAAGTACATTTTTCCGCACACATGACAGAAAAATGAAGCGCAGTTCCCCTTACTACAGCTTGGCAAACATTCCCATACAGATAGAACCAGTATTGTATAAAATATGGTTTCCAGAGATTCCTACGTTTGGTGAACACAAGAAGAAAGACAAAGTATTGACATCTGTATTATGTTGAATACTGCCCATAACTGTGCACTATAAGCATGCATGCTAAGTGCTGCTAAAAGGTGCCTGATGGAAAACATAAGGTTATCCCCCAAGTAGAAATGAAAAACAGAGTTTGCAGGGTGTGCAGTAGGGCCTTTATTTCCTCCACAGATGGCTGCCTCCCTCACCACCACTAGCAGCCACGTTAACTCTTTGTAGAGCAATAGAGTGGATGCCTCAGTCTGCAGGGGAGGGGAGACCTTGGAGCTGATTCCAGAGGCTGTGATGAGAGACGTTAGCTGGTCTGGAGACACTGTGGTCCGTCAGGAACTCAGGCAATTATGCCGGGGAGCAGAAAGGTCAGTAAGTCGGTTAGGAGGTAGGGAACAAGGCTGGTGGACGGTCTTATCAGGCCTTGGGTGAGAGAGAGAAAAAAAAGAATCCAACGCTGAACAGCTGTGGAAACTACGGCGGCACTTTTCTCAGAAGTCAAATGAGTTTGGTGCAAGGAGAGAGGGTCAAAGGTGGCAGCGGGGAGTTTCATTTCGCTCATGTCTTTATCAGCGATCTGTTAAATATTTCAAGCCCAGCCGGAGAGCAGAGTCAGGGGTGTGTGAGGGAGAGGATTCAAATAGTATGGAGACAAAGTGATGCACTGCGGAACTGTGAACCCTACCTGAAGCGTTTTAATCAGCAGAGGTTTTGTCAAGGACACCTATTGAAGAAAGTTTCAAAGATAACGGCTCTTTAATAGGGTACAAGATAGAAGAGAAAAGGTTCCATTTTGTGGACTGACATTACTTCATTGCATAAAACGACCAATAAAACGGAGACTATGAATTGATGAAAAGGAAGGAACAGGAATATCAGCTTTCTGCTTGAGTTACACACGATGTGAATAACAAATTACTGTATATGAAGAAGCAGATTTGCTAAAAACCTTCATGCCATGAAGTAAATATTTGATGAATGTCAAAGCTGGGCTCTGCTTTTGCAGTTATCCACATGCAACGCAGACCGCAGATGTTGAATGTGCCACGTTAAATATAGCCATCCGAATACGACCGTGATGCGATGCATATTCCCTCGTAGCGTGGCCATCACAAAGCTTTTGATCAGAACTCTCCAGGGGAATCCTCAATAAGGCTGCCACCTGTTCTATGATCCCAGCTCTTAACCTATCGGCAAACTCTGCTCCAAATCTGCTACCATAGGCTTTTTCATTTCAGTTTCCGTGAACCAAAAAGAAAACGAGCAAGCAAAGAACAAGTTCATGATTTTTACAAGAGCGGTCACCACCAATAGCCTTGGCCCATAAATTACCATCTGGTCACCTTATAATCGTAGACATGCAGAAGCCTGGACTGGCATCGGTATGTCCCCACCCTGGGACAGTATGAGGTATATGACCCCTGGATCCTAATTATAGCTAGTCTCCTCGTAATTATAACCCTGTAAGGCTGAAAGAGGCATCAGCCGTTACCTATGTTTATTATTTTTCCTATCCATATTTTAACAGCCATCTTTACGTGGCCGCATTCTTACGCCTGTCTGTGGGATGATTTGAAACACCCAGTCCCTGCCTGTAAAAAGAATGTCTCCGTTGAACCGAATCAGTGGTTGCAGCAGGCCCCTTTGAAGATTTGATCTTCCCCATCTGCAACAGACTCGTTCTGAAGGCTGTCTTCACCTACTTATTTGTCCGCCATCGCTGATGTGAAGTAAAGAATATGGACAATCCTGCCAGCCTTAAACGCACCACCAGATTCTGATCTCCAGAACGGGAACCGCTATGCAGCCTGAATGGTTAGACATGTCCGGAGTGCCTTAAACGCCACTTTGTGTATAAATGCTTCTGCGGAAGAGGAAGGTGTTAATTTTGTACTTTAGCAGAACAATCTCATCAGCGCCATCACCCGCGCTGCCTGCAGCCACCAGACATCCAGAGAGGCCTTCTGGGTAATTTCACAAGGCTCAACCAGCCTCACATGTATAAAGAACTTGCACGTAGCGTTGATCCCTCCCTTCTATCCCCGGTTTTGCATATTGTAACCTAGGATTTGTTTGTATTCCATATATTTGGACCCTCCATAGTGCGCTGTGTGTAGGCTGCCATATGTGTGTTTTGGGATTGGCCAGGGAACACCGATTGCCGCCTCCAGCACTTGTATCCGGGAGAAATGTGTCAGCTTTGCGGCAGGGTCTCCATCAACATGCCACCACCCCCCCCAACCACCCTGTTAAACAGTTACACCGCCGGAGTCCCCCATTAGAATGACCATCTATCAGCGAGGTGTCAGGCTTACAGGACCCCTCGATGACATACAAGGGGCACCCAGGGGGACATGCCCGCCTCCTCCGACTGATGAGCTCATTCCTCTGCGTCCCGTCATTGGCCAACACGTGCCCTGACCCCCCACGCCCCCCCGTACGTCCCTGCATCCTCTGCACGCTGGCATAAACCAACGGGAAGTTGGGAATGACCTCTTTGGGGGGTCATGGCGGGGAACACACTCAACGTCTGGGGCGTTGAATTTAATGGAGGAGGGGGGGGCTTATTGTATAGCCTACGTTATTGTTAGATTTTTGTTTGTTTGTTGCTCCACTTTGCTTCACATACCCTAAAGAGTTTTGGAAGTGAAACCATGCAATACCCGCGCCGCATTGAGAATTCACTGTTTTTCTGACACTTTTATGCAAAGCACATCAAGACTGATTGAAGAATACCGCCTGCTGTCTCTCTTTATTGTGCCCCGGTAAATCGCGTTACTTCTAATCGTATCAATTACGGGACGGATCGTTTTCTCCCCGCGCTCTTTCTCCCACTGCAAGTTGAGATGTTGTAGCGTGATGTGATGTAACGCAGGCGCCGTTGAGGACTAAACAGCTTTAGTTAATTCAAGCACAAAAGCCTTAGATTTAATCAAGTTCACTAATCATATTTCCTCGTGGCCATCTGGTAGACATTGGATGTTGTTTTGGATACTTTGACGCCATGGCTTACGCGTTATCCAACACACACGCTCTCTGTCTCAGTTTGCATTTATTGTGCCTCTCCCTTCCCGCCCCCCCTTCCCGCCGTCGTAGCTTGTTATGTGAAAAAAGTCCCCCAAACAGCGGACAAAACAATATGAAAACAATCAGTTAAGGAGACACATTACTTAAGTAGAAAATTGGGACTTAATGTCTCTGGAGTACAATGTAGAATACCACAATGCAGCATGCTATTGTGGTCCCATCCTAACCCAAAGTCGCATTCTCCCGCTCAGCATTGCTGGGTTTCATGGATTTCCTTGGTGGTGTCATGCAATAGGTTCCAGAATTCACAGGCTCCTAGCATTTATTTTGGGGGCGCATTTATTCTCTGCTGAATTTAGCCTTTGTTGATGTCTGGTAAAGCTAATTGGTTGGCCCATGGGTGTGGGCTCTCACAGCCAATGCCCCGTGGGGTGCCACCGGGGCATTCTGATTGGTCGATTTCCATGATTACGGCAAAAACTAACTGCTGAAATGCACCGCTGTCAAATCAAAAACCCTTGCTCCATCGCGGGAGCTCCTGATTTCTGGTATGCAACCTTGTGGTTGAGACGAAACCGCGAAAGTAGCGATCACCCTTACTTTGCTCTACAATTTTTCCATTCTGTGCCATTTGTTTTTCATTTGCAGTAACAAAACTGTTCTCCACTTTCCCTCTGTGAAAACAAGCCTTCCCCATAAGGCACCGGGCAGGGAAGTATCAATCACTGGCCCTGGCTGCATGTATTGTGATTACCTCAACCCACAGCACACCGGACCTGCTTTTGAAAAGAAAACACAAGGCCAGAGTTATGGCAGGGGAGATAGCCTGTATTGTATCGGAGTTCGAACCCTGGGACTGTAGAAAACATTACCAGTAGTTGGATTGTGCGCACACTTGTTTATTTAGAAACATGAGCCGGCATCTCTGTGCATTTATAAGTCAAGGTCGAGGAGAGACTGCACAGTGGGATACCGCTAAAGGAGTGTGTGTGTGTGTCTACGGAGGTGGAAGTCAACTGCAACAAATCAACCAGACATTTTGTGAGAGAATAAAATCCAATTATTGCCTTCCTAGAAACAATTGTTTCTTAGTGAATGGCCTGATATACAGCGCAAGCCTAAAACCGGTGGTCATTTCCGAGTCATTTGAGGTGTAACTAAATGTGGAAAAAACATGGAAACACAGGGTTTATTTGTTGTTCTCAACAACTGAAGAAGAATAATGGGCCCGGAAGTGTAACATCGATGATTTGATTTATTTCTCTGTTGTAATCTTGCTTTGACAATGACAGCTGCAGTCCTGTGTCGTCGTTATCTTTTCCCTTTTAATTGGCGTATGTGTCGAGAGAACTATTACAAATGGCGGTAAAGGTATTGAGTAATCACCAACATTATGGGATGTATTAAGGCTATCCAGGTGGTTAATTTGGATAGCCTACATCAACCTTCATGTATGGAGAGCATTGATTACACCAGAACAGACGGAGACACTTTTATTTCCCTGTTAATGAATAAAAACACTTTTTATTTTTTTTAAAAAACACATTTACGTTAAAATGCATGGCCTAACGTATAGATATATTGTGGACATTTGATTTGACATCAAATAATAGCAGTGAGGACTTATTCTGCATGCATTTTAGTCAGACACGCTTTTTTTGCTTGCTTGCCTTTTGCTGGGATATCTCCATGAAGTCTCACCTTTTAGTGAAGAAGGCTATCAATGAGTAAGCAATAGTTACTAGGACATAGGAAAAAGCCAGAAGGAAATAGTTACATCATTCCAGCAAATGATTCACCAAAGACTGTTTTTCTCTTTCATGGCTGGAGTTGCATTCTATTGGCAGGTTATTTTACCCCAAATTGCTAATTAAAGGGCCCAGCTTTCCTTGTAGATTTTGTCAGAGATTCTTTGGTGTATTTCATTTAGCAACTCCTCAAGTTTTCACTTCATAAACTTGGCAGCTAACACTGTATAGCCTATATTCCCTGGCAGCTTAATACACAAAAGGTTGTGAAGGTTAAATACTTTCTCGGCGAGCTGAAAATATTGTAGCTTAAACCACAAATATTGAGAATAATGGATGTAGACTGCTTCCTGTAGTTATTTATTCTCCACATTTCTCTTTGACAAATCACTTGCCGCGAAACTCAATGCCTGTACACCACTGTGTTCCTATGCCCAGCCTTTTCTTTAAACTCTGCGAGGAGAACAGGATAGTTATAGATGGTGTTTTTTCCTAGAAGGACATACTGAATTACCGCTTAAATACATTCACAGTGTTTTCTTACATCGCAAAGGGATATCTCTACCTCAGTTTCGGGCAGATTTCTCTTAAAACAACCGTTGTTTATAGGTACTGATTAAACTTTTGTAGACCTGCAGCCGTGAAGCAGGATTTAATAAGCAATGCAGAAAGCCAATTAATCACAACATTACACTTTCTTAGGTGTTCTCGCATCCAGCAGGGAGAAGCCGATTCGGAGCTTACTTAATAATTTATTAAGTTCATATTTTCTAACGAGGTTTCCCACTTACCAATGGCAGCGTGTTTCTAGTTCTCATACGTTCAGCAGTCCAGGCAGAGATTGTGATCAATAACGACGCAACCACCTCACACTAATCACCGGCCCGTTCCCATTAGTCGTACCATCTGCTTGTGAAGTTCATATCATGAAGTGTTTCCATGTTTTTTCGGGGGGAATTGAGCCCATCGCTCCAAACGTAGCACCGTCGGCGACCTTATGGAAGAACCCAAAAGAAAAATTGAATTACATTGTTAGGAATTTCCTGTTGATGTCTCAGAATGTTTTTACATCCAAGTCAAATCCCACCCATTACTGCAAAGACAGCACGGGGCGGGCGACGGGGGCCGCGTTCGTGACCTCCGTCTCTGTATAGTGCGGTTCAGACCACGGGGGTCACACAAGGGCAGGTTTATTTAAACTTGATGAAAATATCGCTGTTTCCACCGACGGAACACGGGTTCACACGGTCATCACCTATTATAATAACAAGGCGAGTGCTGACTCGCCGCGTTTCCCCCTCCCTAAGTGGAGAGAGCATTGTTACAGTCTTACGAATCCATTCCATTTACACAGCTGTGGATTTACAAGAGAGAGCTACGAGCCACGTTAGCTGTCTAATAGTGGGAGGCAGCGCCAGGGAATTGGGAGCCACATCCCCCCCTGGTTTTCTGTAAAAGTCAATACCTGGTCAAACCGCCGTGTTAAACATAAGCCAGCCACTACAACAGGGTTTAGTCTACATTGTAAAGGCTAATGTCTATTAAAAGGTCCTCGCTCATTTCCTATCCCACATTGTCACGCCCTTTAGCATTAGAAATCCCAAAAACACTGACCTAAATTCTTTGTCATTGCATTTCCTGGATTCAATGAAGGGTCGTTGATTGCAGGGCTAGCCGTGAGCAATAAAAAGCTCCTGAAATCAATGTATTTTGCTGCCTATTCATGGCCACCCCCTCCTCTACCTGCTTGGAGAGCGACAGGGTTCAGAAGAGAATGTGCTTTGCTATGGTGTTTGGCAAAGGACTTCATAGCAGCTAATGGGTTTGACCCCAGTGTCCAGAAGACAACCTGCAGTCTGAGAGAGACCGAGGCCAAGAGAGGCCGAGAGAGAGAGAGCGAGAGAGAGAGAGAGAGAGAGAGAGAGAGAGAGAGAGAGAGAGAGAGAAGAGAGAGAGAGAAGAGAGAGAGAGAGAGAGAGAGAGAGAGAGAGAGAGAGAGAGCGGAGAGAGAGGAGAGACGAGAGAGAGAGACAGAGAGCGAGAGAGAGGCGAGAGAGAGAGAGGCCGAGAGAGAGAGAGAGAGAGAGAGAGAGAGAGAGAGAGAGAGAGAGAGAGAGAGAGAGAGAGAGAGAGAGAGAGAGAGAGAGAGAGAGGCCGAGAGAGAGAGAGAGAGAGCCGAGAGAGAGAGAGAGAGAGAGAGAGAGAGAGAGAGAGAGAGAGAGAGAGAGAGAGAGAGAGAGAGAGAGAGAGAGAGAGAGAGAGAGAGAGAGAGAGAGAGAGAGAGGCCAAGAGAAGAGAGAGAGAGAGAGAGAGCGCGAGAGAGAGAGAGAGACGAGAGAGAGAGAGGCCGAGAGAGAGAGAGGCCGAGAGAGAGAGAGAGAGAGAGAGAGAGAGAGAGAGAAGAGAGAGAGAGAGAGAGAGAGAGAAGAGAGAAGAGAGAGAGAGAGAGAGAGAGAGAGAGAGAGAGAGAGAGAAAGAGAGAAAGAGAGAGAGAGAGAAAGAGAGAAAGAGAGAAAGAGAGAGGGAGAGAGAGAGAGAGAGAGAGAGAGACAGACAGAGAGAGAGGGAGAGAGAGAGAGAGAGAGAGAGCGAGCGAGCGAGAGAGAGACCGAGAGAGAGGAGATACACAACAGAGAAGTCTTGGAGCCTCCTCCACTTCATCTTAATTTGGCCTCAAACCGGACAGGAGGCGATATGAGCGAACGCCAGACCACATCTCACCTCATCTACACTCCACCTCCTATCCATCATCCGCGGCAGCACCAGACACCCCGCTCCTCCAGCCCCCCAAAGGGAGGAGAGATCATCATGAAGGGGTGTTTATTATGATGAACACTTGGTTTTTTTAGATAGGATATAGCTTTGGGGGGCTGAGGGCTGGGGAGAGGGGGTGAGACACGCGACATTCCTGCTGAATGGCGTCGTTCTCGTCTCCCTGTTCCTTTCGTGCCTCGCCCGGCTATTCACAAAGGAAGGCCTGTGGTCTTCTTCCTCCTATGAACAGCCCGTGTGCAACATGGACGCCCAGTTCGCTTATTATGGGATCAGAGGCACAGATTCGCTTATTTATGTCAAGGGAATTCATGAAGGCAATGTATCAAACCCAAAACCCAAGAGCATAAAATATGTCGGAAACACAGCGCTTAAGCGCCCCCCCCTGCCTCAATTACATTTGTGTTCTGTGATAAAAGACATGCGCTGGGGGAACCGGCTTCACGGGGAACCCAACCCTGTGCTCCGGTTACTGTAGTCTCTTTCCCATTTTCAGTTCGTAAAAACAGATGGGGGGGTGGAGAAAAATAACAATAATCTAGTTTGGATTACTGGCACATTTCAAGCTGGCCACAAATGAATCGTTAAAAATGTGAGGATTTCCTTTTTGCAACTTTCTTTTACACTTTTCATTTGTCATATTTCTGAATTCGGGAAAAGGTGCAACTTTGCCTTGTGATGTTTTGGCTAAGGCTACCGCAATTATGGCTAATGAGGCCTAGCATGGCAGCCGCGACAACATGCTATAATCCATAAATAGCAAAGCGTGCTCCCAGGCTAGCAGGCTGCCATGGTTACAGGATCAAAACGGGGAGAGATTACCATTAAGACATCTTCTAAACATTAAGCCTTAAACTCCCCGGTTGTGTTTAATGTAAATGCAAATTGAACTTTCATTATAAAAATCAAAGTTATGGTTAACCATGTCCCACGATGTAGACAAGCAGGAGGTTAGCCTCTGTTTATTGCCTACAGAATAACGCACTGAATCGCCCTGTGCATTCCCAGGGAAACATTATTGATTTACAGTTATCGCAAAATCCATCCATAATTCAGGCCTAAGCTGCAGGCGCTTCATTGACAGGCAAGGAAAATCCTTTTTAAAGCACAGGCAGCATGGCAGAGCCTTTGAGAGGCAGGCAGGGCCTCAAGTAGACGGACAGCCCACCAGAACCGCTATGAGAAGCAGAAAGAAAATAGGAGCAAAGTATAGCCAATCACGGGGCATTCCTGCCAGGCGGTGCACCGCGGGGTCGCCAGGTCAAAGGTGAAGGGGGCTGCCTGGATAGCACAGCTGTGTGCAATGAGAATCCCTACACAGGCTCCCCTTTGTGACCCTCTAAGTCTCCGCTTCCACCCGAGAGATACCCATAACACATCTGGGGCTTATTGGGCCCTCACAGCCAGGTAGCAACGAGGACCAGAGGGTTTGTTTGTCACTTATTAACCCTGTCCCGGCTTCATCACCACAACCATGACTGACGGATCCAATTGACATCCCCCCCCCCCCCACACACACCCCCACCCCCTGAAGTCAGCTTTTCAAGTCTTGGCTTGATAAAAAGACGACGAAAGAGTAAATGC
>OLKM01000970.1:108535-113535 GCA_900291075.1 Melanogrammus aeglefinus | reverse complement strand
GTGCCACAGCAGTTCCTCATGCGAGAAAACAGTTTTCATTGTCGAGGTTACAGTATATTAAAGTTGGTTTTGGGTCTTACAGTATGACTCTCTTTGAGTTTTTGCTGGCGGAGAATAGGGCGTATTCTCCGCCAGAAGAGTATTGGCAACGAAAGTTCCCAGGATGCATTCTGTTGTGCAAGCCCTATAAAATAAGACACAATATTAAAAGGTTTTCATTTACTAGTTTACCATCAAATGAACCAGTTGGCCGCCAAATGCAGGCTACTCCCTTTGTTTGAAATCCACAGGTTAGTGGTTAACTAATGTCAGGTGGAGTGGTGACTGATAATGACGATATGCAGATTTCAACATGAAGCATTCGCCGCACCCCCTAAAGTTTGAGGCCTTATACAGTGGAACCTTTCATCCTGGTACATCCTAAAAAGCCCTGATTTCACAGCGTTTCGATTTTAACTAGATAGGCTGAACTGCGTAAACTTTAATCGCTCAATCTCGTCACTCCACCCGGCATTTATAAATAAATAATCAGCTAGGCAGAGGCGCTATTCTTTCCCCCCGATCTGCTCTGCATGTGTCTGGCGAGTTGGCCCAACTCCCCGGCCCAAGGCTTGTTACCCTAAACACAGACAATAATAACACAATAATGACTCGGGAGGCTGCTATAAGACCGGGCTGAGCCTTCTGCGGCTTCTCACAGGCCTTTTATTTTCCTCCATTTACTCCCCAATTCGTGACCGCAGGAACCCACTCAGAGCCAGGGAGAGTGCAGCCGAGGGGTGGGCATGGCGGCAGCCCCCGCGACCACATGAAGAGGCACGGCGACGGGGGTCAGTCCGTGAGCGGGCAACGGGGAACACCAGGGGGATTCTGGGAAAGATCCGGAGTGGTCCCCCAGAGGATCTTTGGAGATCACACACTCACATTCCAAGTAGGAGTCCGAGAGCTTTTATTTTGTCTGGCAAAAGTTTTTTGTCTGGCGAAATATTTGTTAAATGTATAGTCGTGAGGAAAGGGTTAGTTTGAGAGAGGGAGAGAAAGCGTTGTGGACACGCAGGAGGCGATGAGATGTAACCATCGTCGTTGTATTTACAGGGCTAATCCCGTATAATTGCAAGAGTAGTGTACCAATGAAAGACCGCAAAAACAGCAAAGGTTCAGAAGCTAAAAATACGAACGTTTCAAAGCCGCTACTGCGATAATGTGCAGAGGAAGCGTTCAGAAAGTTCAAATACTTTCTGATATCTTGGAAAAAAGATTATCCTAAATCTTTAGATCCTTATAACTTCACTAAACGAGTTGCACAGCACTCGGCTAATTTGCAAGTCAAATAGCATGCGGGTGTACTGCACATCAGATTGGACTTGTAGATGCAGTAGGCCGATATGATCGCTCCTCTCTTCGACTTCAAAGCGCTCCGTTCCCAACCTTTACATCGTGCTTTCTGAGGAATACGAGCGCAGTATTCTCTCAAAAAAAACCCTTGTGTAAAGCCACATCTTCCCTGGCGTTACACATTGTCCCCATTCTTCCCCGGGTGCACTTAACGCTCGGCTAAAAAGGCCCGAGGCATTTGTTGTCTCTTTTTACCCATCGGATAGTCTTCGCCCGACCCAGAGATGAGCCGGGGGGGCTGAAAGCCGGTGTGTGTCTTGGGTTGTCCCGACGGAGGGGACCCGTGCAGGGAGGAGGTCATGTTCTCACCAGACAGTACAACCTCGTCACCCAATACTGCTCCATGAGGCACACACACATCCTCAAAGAGCCCGCAGGGAAGGGGGAACCAACAAAAGAACAAGAACTCTCTGATTAACACTGAAACGGCAGCCTGTTCCTGGAGCATACGCGGGTCAAAGTTCAAACACAGTTTTGGTAACTATTGCTGTTGGTTTGATTATATATATATATAACATATATTTTCCTTTATACATTGAATTGATATCAGTATTGCTAAGTCTGACTGCATTGTATGTCTTATTATGTACAGCAGGTTAATAAGGCATGTATAGATCATAAATACGTCATTATACCACGCCTACACACTGAAACGCATGCATGCACGCGCACACACAGGAACACCAGGGTTTGTTTTTTTTTGCAAATGTGTTCTGGGCTGAGCAGTGACACATGATGAGCAGATGAGACGCTTGGGGAAAGCATGTGCTGCCAGGTTTGTGGAAGCTCTGCTTGGGTGACGAGAGCATTATAGGTACACCGGTGGAACTGTGTTCCACCATGTGTCTTCTTCTCAGACCATTGGAGACCGATGTTCCGTGGGGGAGCAGCAGGTTCACCAGTCTGGCTGATGATGGGAAACCATAGTAGTAGATCCGCCTTGAACTGGTTTGGTCCATCGCTTCCATGACCCAATACTAGATTGTTCTTAATTTCTTAAAAATAACTATCAAGGCAACCCAGAAAATATGTAAATATACACAATAAAAAAATGAAAATAATCTATTCAAAGTTTTGTTTTACGAATAAGTATGCGATCTTGGCAAAGTACAGATTTTACTGAAAAAAAAATCAAATTAAAATCCTTGCACTGAACTCAAATCGGAGAGCCACATCGCAGCACCGACACTGCATTTGAAAGAGGATTTAAAGATGAATAATAAATGTAAATATTACCGCTGTACCTGTAGCCAGGCTTCTCCGACTGCTTTGCTTTGAGTACCGTCGCTCTATTTACCAAAAGCAGAATAGTTGATTGGCCCAACATCTGGGCTGCATCGCGATGCTCTCCCTTTTCCCCCGTAGCTTGTGTGAAACATTTAAAAAAAGCTGTGCCTGAGACCCAAAAGGGGTTGCATAATTTATGGGAACAAAATCTCTGAAACTGTACTACACTGGCATTTGAATAACGCGTGTCATCCTGGTTGAATTCTATGTTGGCATGTCAAACGTCCTCTTTAAGGGCCTTTTTAAGGCATTGTGTAACTCAAGTTGAACTCAACCTCTCTATTAGGGATGAAGTTATGATATAGTATTATCTCTTTTGTCATTCCCCCCCTCCGGTTGACAGCGCTGCTCTCTCCCTGTGGGCTTTAACAAGTACTCCCTGAGCCCAAAAGGGCTATCCTCTTACCCCCTCAATGCAAGCCAGACAATATAAATTTGAGTCTGAAAATACATAAATCCTACTGGATTGGCCCAATTACGAGGCCGCACGCTGAGCCTCGGGGCGGCGGTCGATCCTCCCCAGCTGGGCGGAGCTGTTCCAGGGCATGCTCCATACTCCAAGCTCCCCCCCCACTAAACCTACAGCCATACAGTCCCGCTCGCAGAGCCGGGCTCCCGGCGGCACGGACACGGCAAAAAGAGAATGTCGGCTTTTGTTTTTCGTCCTTTTTCTTCCACTTGAGAAAGCCGGAGAACCTCAGAAGGCAAAGTTCAAAGGCTTAACATACCAACGGCCCCGCAGACGATAATTGCAAGAATAGCGAGCGAGGAAATTTGATTAAAATCCAAAATCCAATTCCCCCTTTTTAACCGTTTGTTTATGTGTGTCAGTGTATGTCTGCGGCCTGTTTGCCCGCTATTAGCATTTGTTTCCATATTCACATCGCGTGCAGGGTTCTATGTTTATTAATTCCTCCTATCAATTGCCCCCGGACGGACTTGCGATGCAGAGGGGGCGTGGACCGCGGTCTGTTCTTACTGCGCTTCCAGGGGTCCTTAAGTGGTCGGCTCGGGCCAGTAATTGCTCAATTGTGCCGTGCCTCAAAACGCAGATATCAGCGGCGAGCCATGCCTTCCCCTTTTTCCTCCGCTCTATCTGCGGCGCGAGAGGAAACGCGTGGCTTTTATCAAGCAGCCAAAGCAAAAGCAATTTTCCAAATGATGTAATGACTGAGTAAGGATGCTCTAGGTGCATCCCCCCCCCCTCCCCCCCCCCCCCCTCAACCCCTAGACTCCCTTTCCCCATCCCTCTCTCGACTGGGCCATCAGACAGACCCCCATCGCTCTGATTAATGGAGGTCACCAATCAGGGGGTTTGTTAAATGTATTTACATCGTGACCTACATAACCATCCCCATCCCCCCCCCCCCACACACCACACACACACACACACACACACACACACACACACACACACACACACACACACACACACACACACACACACACACACACACACACACACACACACACGCAGCCTGTAATGAATGACTTTCGTGTACCCCCCCCACCCCACCTCTTCCTGTTGAGACTGTGATGTGGCCGATGAAGTGCTTGTCAGCAGCCAATCACAGGAAGGCAATCTGAGCGTCTGAGCAGGAAGCTAGTCATTGGCACAACGTTTGTGTGTGCGTTTCCGCAGGGGTCGAAGGTCAGGGTCAGCACCTCCTGCTCCATTTTTTTTTCTCTTTTTTCATGTTGTGAGTTAAGGCAGCTCAGTAATGTGTACGTCCAATACATAGGGACCTGATAAGAGAAGGGGGGGGGGGGGGGTATTTGACAAGACTGAATACGGGATAAAAGTCTGAATGTGACCTGTGAATCATGGGGTCATAAATTGTTTATGGGTTTCTGTGTGTGTGTGTGTGTGTGTGTGTGTGTGTGTGTGTGTGTGTGTGTGTGTGTGTGTGTGTGTGTGTGTGTGTGTGTGTGTGTGTGTGTGTGTGTGTGTGTGTATGCCTGTATGCGATCGTGTGTGTGTGTGTGTGTGTGTGTGTGTGTGTGTGTGTGTGTGTGTGTGTGTATGCCTGTATGCGATTGTGGTGTGTGTTGTGTGTTGTGTGTGTGTGTGTGTGTTGTGTGTGTGTGTGTGTGTGTGTGTGTGTGTGTGTGTGTGTGTGTGTGTGTGTGTGAGAGCTGAGATTTGTGGTAACGACAAGCAGGGTGCCCTCTACATGAAAGACTTTTTGTGTGCAGTTGGAAATCAGCTTTATTCAAGGCCAGGTTGGACCTGGTTGTAGGTTCTCTGTTTACAACTGAAACCTAGCCTAACCTTATTACAGCCAGGTGCCAACATCTCCACTCGGTCCAGCAGACAA
>OLKM01000970.1:98535-103535 GCA_900291075.1 Melanogrammus aeglefinus | reverse complement strand
TGTATGCGCACGCACACACGCAAGCTTGTTAAGTTGTAATGGCTTTTGTGTGTGTATTTGTGTGTGGGCGGGGCGGCACACACGCAAGCTTGTTAAGTTGTAATGGCTTTTGTGTGTGTATTTGTGTGTGGGCGGGGGGCGCTGTTGGGGAGTACGTGTGTGTGTGTGTGTGTGTGTGTGTGTGTGTGTGTGTGTGTGTGTGTGTGTGTGTGTGTGTGTGTGTGTGTGTGTGTGTGTGTGTGTGTGTGTGTGCGCGCATACATTGTACATGCAGCACTTGGCCCTGCAAACCATGAGCGATTGAGAGAGAGAACTTATTCCCAGCCGAAACTTATTCAGCAGTTCTGCACTCAGCAGTTATCTTTCACCACATTCCTCACAGGGCATGATGATGTGACAGTCTGTGTTCTTCAAACCAGTGTTTACACGGGCCAAACCGGGCTCGATCTCGGCCAGCAAATAACATTTCAACTCCGGAGACTAAAAGTTATTAGTCTCCGGGAATCAAGCAGGCCGAGGAGGCAAGCTTTGTGTCTTGTTCCCCAGACGCGACGCGAAGAGAGAGGGAAAAAAAAAGAAAAAAAAAGAAACAGCTTCCCAAGATAGAAGACATTTAAATTCAAACGCTCCAACACTGTGTTCAATCATCTGACCTCTGCTCAAAATAACCCAGTGCCGTCCAAAATTATTTACTCCTTTTTAAATGTAGCGTGAGACCCCAATTAAGTCAGCTTGCCACCTTCTGCAAGGGGCTAAATGGATTTACTTCTTCCAACAAATTGCTTCTCCCACAGTGCACTGGCAGCGACTCCAAAGCGAATAGTTTAAGGATAAGCCAAGCCACTTTTAGATTCTTTTTTTCTGCATTTTTTTTTTTTTTCTCATTTCAATGTCTGCTCGTTCTTCGGGGGTCTCAGCGGTGTCTGGTCTGCGGTTATGCTACATAACACAAAGAAAAGCTCCAGCCATTAAAAGCCGGCCCTTAAAATAGGACTAACTGTTTTCTTTTAAGAAAGTTAAGTAACTCAACTTAACTTGATGCAAGCGGGCTATCTGTGTTGCCTCTCTTCATAATTGGCCTTTCTCTTGTTGGCTATCAGCAGAAAAATAATTATAATTACAACGCAGGCTTCAAACACTCAAAATCTCCTCATCCTCCTCATCAACCACCAACAAGCTGCACCAACTGTTGAACTAGTTAGTGTCTGATGCTAATAACATCTGCCATTCATAACGCTATAAAACTTTGTTGTTGGTTTCACGTTTCAGCATGTTCCCCGTTCCAAGCGCGCTTTCCCCCTGTAATGCCGGTGTTTCAAGAACTTACATGCAAGACTGATGGTGGCTTTATGGAGGTGGGCTCATAATAAAAACCATGATGGCCTTCCTGGAGGCGGATTCAGATGAATGCAGCATGCTAGCAGCATTACGGAAACAAAGTTGACATTAGCACAGGGTTAGACCGTGTATATACTGCGCCGGTACTGTATAGGGGAATGGGCCTTTCTAGATCAGAACATTCTGTTTCATCCGGATATGGGCGGTAGGGAGATGAACAAAGTGAAGTTATACTGGAAGAATAGAGCTGACATGTTTCTTCAAAGTCTCCATAAGCATTGGAAGGTTTCAGAAGGCTTGGAACATAACTGTACATAAAAAGTATACAACAATTATTTTGAAATATACTAATGCTATATCTATACATGTATATATACTTGAAGATTTATAAATCTATATTTATACATACTATATATACTTTAGCATTAGGAATAATACATAATTGCTGATCTCATCATCCAATCAACCCTCGTCCCATGACGAGTGTCTCAGGCCCCCATCAGAGGCTTAGCTCTGTCCCTGCCAGTGTGTGTGTGTGTGTGTCAGCCGGGCCGGGCGTCTATTTCCGCTCCATCTCCCACCAGTTGCTACCTCTCCTCCCACATCTGCAAGTCCAATTCTCCCGGGCGGCGGGCAGCGGGGCGTGTCCATGGCGGTGCCTGACAGCGGGCCCAGCGCCCGCTGAGCCCTGGTAGTAGCACGCCGCCGGGAGAGAGAGCGAGAGAGAGTGACGGACAGCCGGCACAGCGAGCAGGGTCCACGGAGCTCATGTTTAATTCTGAGGACGACCCCATTGCTTCGCCACCCCCCCCCACACACCCACACCCCTCGTTCTTTCCCAGGCAGCCAGTCATCCAACTGCTTAGCCACAGAACCTCCATGGGCAGAACTCAAGGCGGAGCTGGTTGAGAGCCTTACCCCCCCCCACCACCACCCACCACCCAACCCAGAACCCCCCCCCCCCACACACACACACACACACACACACACACACACACACACACACACACACACACACACACACACACACACACACACACACACACACACACACACACACACACACACACACACACACACACTTCTCTGTCCATCACCTTCAACATTTGCCTCAGTGGAGAATTCAATTTATTTTATAGCGGCACTCCACTCGATGGAGCTGACCTCCCGCATCCCGGCAAGAGTAATGAGATGGCCGCACTAATGTCAGCCTCAAGGTTGAACAGGATGGATCAAGCGGGCCGCCCGAGACCTTTTCCCGCTCCTTGTAGAATAGTAAAATTAAAGAAGAAGGGACGAGGGTTTGTTTCAGCCGTCGCTGATCTGATCTCGAAAAGGAGATCGCCCTCCCTCCAACACCCAACACACACACACACACACTGTGACGCCAGGCCCACAGACGCACACACACATAACACCATGCACATTGAAAAACACACACATACATAACACACTCTAACGCCAGGCACACAGACCCACACACTCACACACTCTTTAATGCCATCCACACAGACACACACACACATAACACCATGCACATTGAAAAACACACACATACATAACACAAACACACACACACACACACACTCTAACGCCAGGCACACAGACCCACACACTCATGCACACTTTAATGCCATACACACAGTCACACACAAAAAAACATACGCATAACACCATAGACACAGACGCACACACACACAACATCATGCACATAGAAAAACACACACATACATAACACCATACACAGAGACGCACCCAAACATACGCATAACACCAAACACACACACACACACACACACACACACACACACACACACACACACACACACACACACACACACACACACACACACACACACACACAACACACACACACACACACACACACACGATGTGCAGGCTGGACCTAGTGTGTCATGGCTGAGATTCATCAGGGACTTTAAGGGCAGTGAGGAGGTTTCAGACCAACACCAAAGGGATCCCCACTGGATGCTCGTGAGTGCTTTTGGCGGGGAAGTGCCGACTCAAACCATCAGTGCACAAGAACAAACCCTTAGTGGGTCCGAGTGGAGGTCTGATGTTCTACCCTGAAGTGCGCCATGCAGTGGCCGAGGTGGGAAACACATGTCAGGGGGAGGCGTTCGCTGTTGCTTTGTTTGGATGAGCGCTAGGAAAACAGTGAGCTTTTTTTTTTTTCGATTTTTTGTGTCTCACAGAGAGACCACTCCACCACGGAGATATCTCACACCCGCCTCCGCATTCACATCCTCTCGCACGGTCCCATTCCCATGGTCCTCCACAATAGATCATAACACTTACACAACACAGAATCAGGGGGAAAAAAAATCCCCGAAAGACTTAGCAAGAGAATCAGAACCAGAGGGGCGTAATGGAGAAAGTGGGTCGTTCATCTCTAAAGGAGGGTTAGTTGGAGCTCAGACTTCGCCAAAAGTTTTGGAGGCTCATAAAGCGTGGTGTGTTTCTGTCTCCTCCCACGCACACGTCATCCACATACACCCTCTCTGCTCATCGCGGCTCTTCTGTCTGCTGTCCAAACATAGGGGACCAATTACAACCGAGGGAGTCCGCTTCCAAAGCCCAGATAGCAGCAGATAGCAGCAGCACGAAAAAGGCCAAACATACTTTGATGGATAGGGAAACGGGAATTCCAGACAAATTATAGCCATGTTTTTTCGGGGGGGGGGGGTTTTGCGAAAATAAAAAGTAATGTAAGTTGACGCTGAACAGAGATGGGATCGACTGGATATTGACGGATGGACTCGATTAGGACAGAATTTGATGCACTTTAGCCCACCGAAAATAAATAGGATAATAGCTTTATTCACTTTAGTTTAGTTTCCTGTTGTTTTTCCGCGTATTTTAGTTTGTCTTGTTTTTTATGAATGGAAAAACTATTGTGATTAGTCCTACAAAAGCTGTTTTTTTTGCCAGAATTATGCATCCTTTGCCTTGGCCCCTTTAGAGATGTCCCCCGTGCTCAATCCAAATCCGACCCGTGAGCACGGTGAAATCGTAGACGCAGTCAATTATTTTATAAAAAGCGCAGTGATACGTTCACCTATCAGTGCCCGAACGCTCAGAGTAAAAATAAACACACACTTCCTATCCATGTCCTCGCTCCTCTTGTCACTCTCGCCCACACAGACACACGACGCTTCCTGTTGGCCTGATTAACTCAAACATTCATCAGGGGCTGCAGGTGATTTCTATAAACACTAGGGATGGTCCCCGTGGCCCTGGTGTCAGCGCGCTCCCCTCTGTTTATGTGAACGGACACAGGGCCCCGTGTTGGGGCCCCACCTGCTGAATCCACACGGTAAGGACCCAGCCCCGATCAGCATGGGCCGCAGTCTCACCCCCAGGGATTTGGGGGTGGGGGCAGGAGATCAGGGAGGTGGAGGGGTGCAGTTCTTCAGACGGAAAGATAAATACTATGGAGGAGAATAGGACAGAGATGAGGAGAGAGAGAGAGAGAGAGAGAGAGAGAGAGAGAGAGAGAGAGAGAGAGAGAGGGAGAGAGAGAGAGAGAGAGAGAGAGAGAGAGAGAGAGAGAGAGGGGGGGGGAGAGAGAGAGAAGTTAGAGGGACAGAGAGACAGAGACAGAGCGACAGAGAGACAGGGGGAGAGAGAGAGAGGAGAGA
>OLKM01000970.1:68535-96035 GCA_900291075.1 Melanogrammus aeglefinus | reverse complement strand
TCCTCCTCCTCTCTCTCTCTCTCTCTCCTCCTCTCCTCTCTCTCTCTCTCTCTCTCTCCCTCTCTCTCTCTCTCCTCCTCCCCCCCCCTCAGCCTCACTCCCCCCCCCACCCTCAGCCTCCCTCCCCTCTCTCTCCCCAGCCTCCCTCCCCTCTCTCTGCCACCCCAGTCCTAACAGTTATTGAGTCCTCCCCGCCCCAGAACCCAGGCGCTCCTCCTGCAGACACACTACAAAGGAATGCAGAGAGAAGAAGAGCAGCCCATGTGGTTAAAAATATCTACACACACACAGACGC
Source organism: Melanogrammus aeglefinus (assembly GCA_900291075.1). Classification (NCBI taxonomy): domain Eukaryota; kingdom Metazoa; phylum Chordata; class Actinopteri; order Gadiformes; family Gadidae; genus Melanogrammus; species Melanogrammus aeglefinus. The sequence continues at coordinate 95,740 of OLKM01000970.1, read as the reverse complement.
ACACAGACACACTAATACACACACATGCACTGGCGCAACGCACACACGCACGCATGCACATACACACACACACACACTAAAACATGCTCACACGCACACACACACACACACACACACACACACACACACACACACACACACACACACACACACACACACACACACACACACACACACACACACACACACACACACACACACACACACACACACACACACTGCGATTAAACCCAGTTTATAGTCTTCAAAGTGCAAACAAAGAGCCGTGGCATTATCTCCTGCTATCGATGCCATACTGTTTACGGCCAGCGCCAACAGCGCTGATGACTCTGATGCTGCGTTCTTGGCTGGGATTCGCCCACCTCGCGGAGACCGACGCCGTGGCGATAAGGATCAGCTCATTGGGACAATTTGATGTTGCTGACTTCTGAACGAAACTGTTGTTTTCCACTTTCAGCAAAATAGATGATTAAAGACATACAAAGGGATTGGATCTGTTCCTCAGTAATAATACGAGCACACACACCGGTCTGGAGACTCTAGAACTGAGTTTAATTTGTGTTGTTTGGACTTTGTGATGACAGTGTTGGCCTAACCGATGAACTGTCAGTGCAGGAGTACATCACAGAAGTGCGTGCACACACAAAATAAAACAAGACCCGGGCCAACTCACAGTCTGGGGAATCGTTACGAAAAAAAAACCACCTCCTGGACTCCTCAAGAAGGCTCTGTGCTCTTCCCGGAGATGGGGTTCATATTGTTCCACACCTTCCAGGAGCCTCTCGTGCCAACCTGCTTCTATTATGAGATAGGTCGCCTTCCTCTCTGGTTGGACTTTCATAACATCCCATAGGAGACATCTGTAAGTGATAGGGACTGCAGGGTTTTAAACAATGCCAGGGACAGCGGAAGAGGTACTATTAGGGTGTTCGTGTGTACGGTAGGACGGGGGGGTGGTGGGGGGGGGGGCTCGCTGTGGGCAGACGTGAACACTCAATGCTGGATTCAGATGGTGGCTGAGAAGCCGCTTCCACAATTGTAGCACAGCATCTTAGCGTAATTACCCCCTGTGTGCGTGTCCGTCGTTCGATTTTCTCACCAGCCGCTCGTCCGATCATCGACGCCACACTGAACTGCTGAGGGACCCAAAAAGTGCTGTCCCGAGCGTGAAGTGGTTTTGTAAGAGCGGTTCCCGAGGAAAGCTGCAAACAGCAGCTTTCGGCCCGTAGCGAGCGGAAACACTTTGGAAGGGCACTGCGCCGGTGAGAATAACAAAGAGAAGAACATTTACAACATTCCCTGAATGAAAAACAGATACATCTTCATCATCTCCTTGATCTTGGGAAAGTATTTACTCCTAGTCATTTGGCCAAGTGCCGCTTCAATCGCTTTGCACTTTTTATTTAGTCATGAATTTTTTTGTTTGTTTGTTTGAAGGGGTGTAAAGGTAGGGGTCAGGCAAAAGGATGCCTTACAGGTAGACTGTGGAGTTTGAGTCGAACCCAGAACCTTCCAGTCTGGATTTATGTGAGGAGGGCATGAACAACTTATAAACCCACGTGATGTATATTAAGCGCTCACGAAGACCAGTAGAAATACAGACCAGCATACTAACCCTCATGATGTCCTTCACGGTTGTTACGTCGGTCCAAAAAAGTGGCCAGCGTGTTAAATGAACATACCAGAACTGCATTCTCATCCTAAACCCACTCCCTCCCTGCCTAGCTCTCAACACCACTGCATATACAACACAACGCAACGTAAACTCTGCTCCATGAGTTATGCTAATTGAAGCAGATAGAAGCTGGAGTGGCTCCTATAGTTAATACCAGGTGCCGAAGACGATTACACACTTGGAAGATAAACATGAGGCGTGTTCATTTTTCAAAAGGTTTAAATGGGCTTTTAATAGAGCCTGCCGATTGGCTAGAGCAGGCCAACAATTAATTATTAGCAAACTATTTATTTGCACAGCTTTGCTGGAGCATACTAAAGAGTTATGCGGTTTTTTTTGTATTTTGTGAGGAGAAAGCACTCAAACACCATTACCATGTCGCACAAAGCATTTTAATTAATAAAACTGGGTTGTGGGAATTATCTCAGAACTCCGCTCCATTCATGTTTAAAATCATTACAACTTAATTAGATATGCAAGGCTGTGTTAAGTCCAATGCACAGGGCCGTGCCAGAGAAAACACAAGATTATGTTTTCTTAATTTTGGCGTCCAAAATACACAATGAAAGAACACAACTCTGCTACAGCCTGTATGCTTCGCTGCGTCAAAAACAATATTATTTTAGTTCCTTTTTGGGCGTTCTACAACTATGAAGCCAAATCCACACTGTGTGTTCTTTGGGCTTCAACCTTGAACTGATACTGATACTTTTATCCTAAGCAAGTAAACAAATACATATGCCGTTTTGTGGCCACTTTTATTCTTAGGATGGGTGGCCTTGGGTAGGAACTTAGCCCTAAACCTGGCAGTGTTCTGACCGTTGTGGATCAGTGAAGCTGGACAGAAACCACTACACTGAACCCCTGTTCTTTGGTACTGATAGAAGAGGATATCAGCCACTCCCTTAATTACGTTTGTCTATAAATCTGCATGAAAGATGTTTTGGAACTGAGATAAGAAGACAGGAAGGTAAAACCCAAAGACAACAAACCACAAAGTTCTGGCTTGCCTGTTTACTATGTGTTCCAAAAAGCATGTGCATGTTCTTGCGACTACAAACGATATCCTGCTTTGGAAGTGTGCGCGTCTGTGAATCAGCCGTGATTATTGATAATAAAAAGCATGGCTAGGACTTCCAACCGGCCCCATCTGTTCATTGCCTTAGTTCAAAACACAGCAAAAAAAAAAGCATGTTTTCTGTTCAGCAGCATGATCGTGAGATCGAGTGCCTCCTGGACTATGAGGTGTGTATCGGACCCCAAATCACTCTGCACGTCTGGCTTTCAGACTCCAGCGTGTTCCAAGGCTAGAGTGCAGAGTCACTGATGAGCAAAACACTACAGAAAATAAAGCAGTGTCAAGGAAAATAATGTTTAATAAAAAATAAAGTAGGCCCGATATTAAAGAACAAAAAAAACAGCAACAAGTCAACTTTTCAACTAACAAATAAAGATAAATACGCAATGCAATGTAACTCGTTTTTTATAAACATAAGAGAGAACAGTAAGAGAAGCCCCAAAGCCTAAACAATCTGGCTTTAAAAAAAAAAAAAAAAGGCATTAGGATCTGTCATTAAAAAAGACTTAGCATTAATGTGCCATCAGGATCAGGAAACACTAAACCCCAGCCTCGCAGTGCTACAGTACTGAGATAGTCCTAGAGACGTGAAGAGAGTCTCCTGTTGGCTCCATCTCAACACATTATCTCCTAAAAGTCAAGGGCAATGGCCATTACCAAAATCATTTTGAGGAAGTATAACGGCCCCTGGAACTCTCTCCACCCCCCCCCCCCCCCCCTCCCCCCAAATCTTTCTTAAATGGTCAAAAGAGGACCGTAAGGGCTGGCTAGTTGAGGACACCCTGACCGGGTCCACACACACACACACACACACACACACACACACACACACACACACACACACACACACACACACACACACACACACACACACACACACACACAGTCATTAAATGTGTCTTTTGTCTCCTGCCAAATGCCCCCAATGACACACTCTCAACCCCACACACATACACACATAAAAAGTCACAACCACACATAGACACACACACACACGCGGTGTGCCAGTAGAGGTGTTTACTCTATGGTATTAAAGAGATGAATCTGTTTAATTTGAGCCAGCCCTAGCCTTGCAATCCCCATAGTCAGCACTCTGCATACCAGATATTCACGGCTGCGCTTGCGTTGCTGACAAATCATCGGACTCATTTGAGAATAATGGATACTTCACATTCAATTACACGGAGAGCAGAGTAATTAAACTGCACTGATGAATTAGGAATGATCTGTGCAGGAATGTCCTCGAACTGTATCGACCACGCAACTCAGAATAAACTTAAAACAAAAGGGTAAAAACAGTATAAGATAAAAGTACTCTCTGCACAGAGTGGCCAGACAAAACGACATGGCAGACGGAGGCTGAAGCGATGTAGTGATCCCTAAACAGCCGGCACACTCCACCGTTACAGCGGGGCAAACGTCCTTGAGGACACAGCAGCAGACAGGGGTGGCACTGCTCCCCTCGGCCACCTCAGGAGGTGGCTCGTGGCACTGCTCCTTCTGAGACGGCCGCGGCTGTCTGGGTCGGCCGAGGCTCTCTGGGTCGGCCGAGGCGGTCTGGGTCGGCCGAGGCTGTGTGGGTCGGCCGAGGCGGTCTCAGTTCCCTCAAGGGCGACAACCTCTTAATAACTAAGGGGGGGGACAGTGTCTTAGTGGCTTGCGGACAACATGTCTTACGAAAATGTCCATTTACTTTTGATCGTAATCAAACATTCTGCATCGTGCTAGCAGCAGATGTCCAACATGGATTATAACAATAATCAAACTGAATACCTCTAAACATTACTAAACCCCGTCATGTAAACGGTGGGTGACTCGGCATAACCTTGTGGCCATCGCGCCCACGTGTTCTGTTTACCTTTGAATGAGAACGCAAACCAACACCGACAGCCTTTGTGCACCGGCACACTGAGAAAAGCAGTGCTGAGATTGACCACTGAGAACCGCTTACATGATATAAGTGATTCAATAGGAGAGAGCGTGTGGGTTTGGTACGCAAGAAGCACGGTGGTGCACAGTGTCGTTTACTGCTTTTAGGTCTTTCGCACAACGGCAGTCGGTCGGTTTGGTCCTGATCGCGAATGTTCTTCACCGGGAAAACGTGGGTTCTTCTTACTGGAGACCGGTTGCATGGTGCTATGCCTCCATCCTGAGAGAGAGCTAAAGACCGGGTGATACCGTTGATTGCTTCTGGTTCAACGGGATACTGGTGTGCACGCGGTCTAAAAGGAGCCTTCTGGAGTCATTTTAATGGGCTGTACATCTTTAATAACGCCCACGTCAGATCAGAGGGGATGTCCCTGAGATCGCACCCTCTCTGTTCTCCGGGCCTTCCCTAGCACCTTACATTGTTGTCTATAAACAGAAGGCCCATGCCGTGGGAGGTGTACCCTCTCCACCCCTTGGTTGGGGCGTCCTTCCCCAGCCCACGCACCCCGCCCCCCCCCCACTCCTTCACCCACGGCCCGAGATCCCACCGAGGTCCCAGTGACCTTTGGCGAGTGACGCGTTTTTCGACGCCAGATCATTTGTTTTCATGTATATCATGAAGAATAAAAAGGAGACAACTCCATCGTCATTTTTATTAATTCCCTCGACATTTTGTAGCCGGCTATGTGCGGCTAGCTTTTCTCTGGCTCCCTGACATCGGTTGAGTAATATCCGTCGACACTACTCACGTTTTTTACTAAACCTTGGTTGAAAAATATGCTATCGTACCCTGTCCAATTTAGACTCACCCTAACATCCTTAAACATCATCCGTCTCACAAACCCAGTCATTCCACTCTAATTTCCCTTCCCGAAATACTTAATATGTTTAACGTCAAAACACGTTAAGAATTATCTAACCATTAGTCTCTGCGCTGGGACGACTTATACTATTTTTTTTCCCTTATTACACAGAGCTCGTTAATTTCATTCTGAGTTGCGTTGTCAATACAGTTCAAAGGATTTTCACCACAGATTGTAGAACGCTTCCCCGTCTGCTACTGAAAAGGCATATTGAATACTGGCACCGCATTAGTTCGTTCGACTGTGTCGGTATTACTGAGTCAGGGAGACTCTTGCTCTTACTGAGGGACTGAGAGAGATGCCAAGGGAAACTACTGCTTCAAGAAAAACTTTTACTGAAAGAAATATTTAAATCCCTGAGCATGGAATTATGACTATGAGAGATGACTATGAATGCATGGCATTTTATATTATTTTTTTATTTTATATTAAACTTCTTGTGTGTTTGTGCCTCGTTAATAGTCAACCTTAACCTTTTGTATTATTTTGTTCATGGCATCATTAATCTATGCTGTCTATTCCCACTGTGTTTGTCCATTCAAAGTAAATAATAAGAAAACTTTAATAATAAATAAAAGAACTGATCCTGGAGGGAAAGAAAAGAATAGATGAGCCTGACTCCGTTTGTCATATTAGCAGCAGTGTGGCCACTGCCCACAAGAGTATTCTTCTTCTCTTTGTAATTCCTGCGGTGGACGCTAATTGCATTATGGGAAATGGATACTGGGCTTCCTCCAATTGCATGGTTAGCATCATTGGCGTGCGCCGGGCCAAATGGACTGTGGGATTGATGGTCAGGAAATGAACACACAAGCAGAAATCAGCCAGTCACTCGCTGCTCCACCACGACAGCGATTCAGTTTCCCCCGCTGCACCCCGGCCGCGTGGTGGTCGCTGTGTGTGTGTGTGTGTGTGTGTGTTTGTGTGTGTGTGTGTGTGTGTGTGTGTTTGTTGGTCGCTGACTGTGTGCGTGCCGTGTGCATGTGTGTGTTTGTGACTGTGTGTTGGTCGCTGACTGTGTGTGTGTGCACGTGTTTGTGCATGTGTGTGTTGGTTGCTGACTGTGTGTGTGTGTGTGTGTGTGTGTGTGTGTGTGTGTGTGTGTGTGTGTGTGTGTGTGTGTGTGTGTGTGTGTGTGTGTGTGTGTGTGTGTGTGTGTGTGTGTGTGTGTGCGCGTTTGTGTGTGTGTGTGTGTTGGTCTCTGACTGTGTATGTGTGTGTGTGAGTGTGCGTAGGGTGGATCATCGTAGGATTGTAGTATATCTGCATAATGTCGGCGTGGGGGGGTAGGTTTGTGAGTGTGAGGGAGGCTGTATGTGTGGGCAGGTGTTGGAGTAGGTTTGTGTGTGTGTGTTGGTTCAAATGAGGGTGTGTGTGTGTGTGTGTGTGTGTGTGTGTGTGTGTGTGTGTGTGTGTGTGTGTGTGTGTGTGTGTGTGTGTGTGTGTGTGTGTGTGTGTGTGTGTCCATATGTGTGCACACCTGGTCTTTTTAGAGTGTGTTGCAGGAGAGAGAGCGAGAGAGACCTATGGGTGCTGTATTATGCAGGGCTCCAGGCGGGCCCCTGGCCCTGCATCACCACCACGGGGCCCTTGAGTGCTAATAGCCTCACACTGACTGCTGGGCCTCCTGTGATGAGACTGGAGCAGGGCTAGATGAGGTGTGACTGCTGACCAGCAGACACAGTCAGCTGCAGAGTGGCTGAGAGAGAGAGAGAGAGAGAGAGAGAGAGAGAGAGAGAGAGAGAGAGAGAGAGAGAGAGAGAGAGAGATGAGATGAGAGAGAGAGAGAGAGAAGAGAGAGAGAGAGAGAGAGAGAGAGAGAGAGAGAGAGAGAGAGAGAGAGAGAGAGAGAGAGAGAGAGAGAGAGAGAGTAATCAACATGTACACACAGAGGAAGTGACATTGACCATATTGGCGTGCCTTGGCATGTGTCATAAACAGAGTCGCGTCTCGCTCCTTAAGGGAACAGGCACCTCCGAAGTCACACATGTGTTTACATGCTTATAGGTACAGCTTCGGCCCCCCCGCACCTCATTCCCTACCTGTCAGCTACTGGAGCTCTGGAGTACTGGTTCATTCAAGGGCAGGGGGAGCACTTCCCCACAAACACAGCTCAAAGAGTCGTGCTATCCGAACAAACAAGCAGAACACGAGAGCAGACGACGGAACGCCCCGCTCGAGAGCACTTTAGCGTGCGGCGAATAACCACTCCCGTCCCAATGTTTTCTCCCAGCCAATCAAAACACTCGCCCCGGAACACTTCCCCAGTCACAAGGAATCCATGTTTCGGCTGTCCTTTCCCTGACTCGTACACAAACACCAACACTGTCCGGTTGGAAATACGACCGCGGGTCGCAGCCATCTCCCTTTTCTTCCTGCCGAGCCTTATCTCGGTCGACACAAGCCTATCTCTCTTCGGTTTCTCCTCGGAACAGGGCCTCCTGTTCCGAGGAGAAACCTAAGAGAGGTAGGGGCGTCCCGGGAGCGGATTTTTCCTCGGGAAGGCTACGGGACACGCACTGGGAGGCCTGCAGTGTCTTGGGTTCGGAAGCGGGGCAGGGGTATATCGGGTTTCCATATGAGGGCTCGAGCCGTGAGGGTTCGGAGACTCAGTGTGGAGGCCGTTGTTCTGAGTGGCCGCCAAGACCAGGGTTTTAATAAGGTTGGAGTACGACAGAGAGAGGAGTCATGATGACTGGGTAGGCGACGGGAGGGATGGGCTGGTGTGTCAAGGGGGGGAGAGTCAGGAAGAGACTCCTGTTAGTGCTTATTATCTTTGTTGTATACGGGGAATGGGTTAACTTAATGATTTTTACTACTTGGTACATGGTTCTATGAACATCCTTGCTGTACCGACTGACAGCAATATATTGTTTCACTTTCTTCCTACTTAAAGTATGTCACTTTGGTTAAAAGCTTCTGGTAAATGCCCTAGATGTAAATGTACGAACAGGGAGAATTCCTTGCGAGGAAAGTGGAGTTTCTTTTGGGGAAAAGGATGAAAAGGAGAGGAGTGGAGAGAAGAGGGCAAGAGGAAAGCCATGGGAGAAGATAAACTCCAGAGTTGAAGAGAATAGAGGAACAGAAGACACTGAGGAGAGACAAGAGGTGAAAGACTGAAGTCACTCCAAGAGAATGTGAAGTGAGCAAAGAGGAGACACAAAGACAAGAGGGGGGAGAATCAGAGGACAGAGAGGTGTGCAGGCGTTGTACGTGACGGTATACGCGCTCTCCATTTTGCTCCATTCCTGCACCACATATCTCTTTTTCAGTTTTGGATCTGGGTTTTTTTTCACATTGCCCCAGGAAAAACATAAACGACGACCCGAGATCTCCTCTTTCATCCAACAAATTTCGGTCGACTTTAGCTCTCTCTCTCTCTCTCTCTCTCTCTCTCTCTCTCTCTCTCTCTCTCTCTCTCTCTCTCTCTCTCTCTCTCTCTCTCTCTCTCTCTCTCTCTCTCTCTCTCTCTCTCTCTCTCTCTCTCTCTCTCTCTCTCTCTCTCTCTCTCTCTCTCTCTCTCTCTCTCTCTCTCTCTCTCTCTCTCTCTCCTCTCTCTCTCTCCTCCCTCTCCCTCCTCCCTCTCCCTCTCCCTCTCTCTCTCTCTCTCCTCTCCTCTCCCTCTCCCCTCTCTCTCTCTCCCTCTCTCTCTCTCTCTCTCCCTCCCTCTCTCTCTCTCTCTCTCTCTCCCTCCTCCCTCCCTCTCTCCCTCCCCCCCCCGCCTTTCCCTCTCCCTGCTTCCCTCCCTCTCGCTCACCCGTGAGACCTGGCCGAGGTTTATTTAGGCGAGAACGGCTCACTCCAGGTCTGTTTACCAGGGGGATCTCAGGAAGTCCACATCAGATAAGCAGATTCCTGGTGTACGCAAGAAGGCGAGATACGTTTCCAGCGAAACATAGAAGGATACGGCCTAAATAATAATATTAGCATGGGAAGGATGTCAGATTGGAACACAGGGAAAATTAATGCGTGTTGTTGTATTTGTAAGTTTGTGCAAGCGTGGGGGGGGTGCAAGTAATACATATCGGATTTTGCATGGGTAAGCATGTATCTGTGTGTGTGTTTATGTGGGTTTGTGTGTGTGTGCGCAGGAATTTGCCTGCTTGTGTGTAAGGTTGTGCACACGTGTGCATCCACGTGCGTGCATGCGTGTGTGTGTGTGTGTGTGTGCATGCACACAAGTGTGGGTGTTCATGTGTGTGTGTGAACACCCGATATCCTTATCTCTCCCTGTGTAAGGCATCACCGAGCCTCACAGTGAATCGCAAACACAGACATGTGACCACCGAGCGCCATCTTGTACGACTCGAGCTCTCCACGGGATTCCAACACAGGTCGCCAGCTGACCGTGGACGCCTCCTCCTCCGAGCATGTCTCCCGCGCTCGCTGCCCAAACACAATAACACCACGTCGCTAAATGGATACCAGGTGCTTCCTCGTGGTAACGCTCGTTCATTCATCGCTCCGATGCAAGAGCGGAGTCAGCGAAAGAAACGTGTGGCAGAGGCCGGTTTGAGGTCACCAGCATGCACAGAATGTGGAGAGGGAGAGTTTTATTCCATCGTGATCTTCTTTCCCACACGTGGCTCCAGCTCTGTGGACGTGCGACCCACTCAACTCTATGCAGGTTGGGTAATCGGAAAAGCTGATGGCGTTTTGCGTAAATGCCCGCTGTTCATACACGGGGATAAGGAACTCGTTCACGTTTAACGCCGTCCCGCTTTTCACGCGGGGGTCTGTTTCTACTTTTCTGTTTCGCTGCACGCCTTCTTTCTTTCTGCAAGAGATGGAGGTTCCAGCTCGGCAAGAGAGCCGGTTCCTCCAGCTGAGCGTACAAGCCAACCTGTCACTGCTGTCGAGGCCTGTGGTGTTGGAGGGGGGGGGACACAGTGGGACGGAGCCACGGAACAAACGCTACGTCTCGAATCAAAGCCTGGACCCGGATGATCCTTGGACCTGTCACTTCGCATCACCGACGGCTGTTTTAATTAGAAAATGATGGGATGGTGGTCCAGGGAGGGGGGGGGAGAGAGAGAGAGAGAGAGAGAGAGAGAGAGAGAGAGAGAGAGAGAGAGAGAGAGAGAGAGAGAGAAGAGAGAGAGAGAGAGAGAGAGAGAGAGAGAGAGAGAGAGAGAGAAAAGATAGAAAAATAAATAAAGACGAAAGAAGAAGAAGAAAGATGCTAACAAACATCCAAACCAAGTGGAAATGTGCTCCGTATCCCTGTTGGTTTCGCTGACACCATTAATCCCCTGTTGTTCAAGATAGGGTAGAATAAACAGGGGGAGGGGGATCTGGCATGGAGTGGGTCGATAGAAGTGGGTGATTGCCTTGTTTGGATATCACACCAGGCAGTAAGGAGCAGGAGATGCAAAGATGGAGAGGGAGAGAGAGAGAGAGCGGGAGAGCGAGAGGGAGAGCGAGAGCGAGAGAGAGAGCGAGAGAGAGAGAGCATTTCTTGTTCAATCAATCAGAGAAGGAGACAGATAGACGGACAGAAAGAGAGATAGAGAGAGAGGGGCGCTGAGGAAAGAGTGGATGTGTTACAGCCCAGAGTAGCACATCTGTCATAATCTCCAGGATGCTAGCTAGCACTGGAGCGCTGCTATAATGAGGTGTCTTTAGCTGCCACTTCCCATCCTCCCATAGCCCCTTGCTTCCTACCTCTGACAGAAAGGAGGAGAGATTCCCATGCTTGAGAGAGAGAGAGAGAGAGAGAGAGAGAGAGAGAGAGAGAGAGAGAGAGAGAGAGAGAGAGAGAGAGAGAGAGAGAGAGAGATGGGTTATGTATTACAATGTTTGTTTAGTGTTTATCGTAGATTTTGGGATGTACAGAGCATCTCCTAATGGGTTGAAAGGACTGCCGGGATGCAACATCGCACTGATCCATTCCTCATACAGAGATAAATACGCTCATGCAGCATAAGAATGCGGGCCAGACGACAGCTTCAATGTCTCTTTGGCAAAGGAACTCGATCAAGCAGAGGGGACCGACTGGAGGTACAGCGGACCGGATTGGTGCTTTGGTTGACGGATCTATGGATGTGGAACAGGATTGATTCAGCAGCGTATTGATAGGACACACGGAGGAGCTGCAGGAGTGGATGGGTTGGAAATCAGGCTTTCAAAGTACGGAAAACTACAGAGTTCACGGTCAATCACCAAAGCACATACTCGCTCGCAGTCGAAGACCGCCAGGCTTGTAGGAAAAACTCACCATCCCCTTCTTATACTAATTCATTCTAGAATACCAACGATAATCCCCTTTTTTCAACAATTATTCCGTTCTTCCGGATGCTTTGAATGCGGTGTCTTTCTGATTGATCAAATGTGATCGAAAGTGTAGCACTACATTTTTTCGAGGCCAAGTTGCCTTATCAACGAAAACTTTGTGTAGTCGCAAAACAATTTTCCAAAGTAACGATAATTCAACCTGGCAAGTGTGTAGCTTTGTGATTGAACAAGCAAATTCGTTCTAATATAAATATAAAGGGGTGTGTGTGTGTGTGTGTGTGTGTGTGTGTGTGTGTGTGTGTGTGTGTGTGTGTGTGTGTGTGTGTGTGTGTGTGTCACAGAAACCATTCATCCACGCCACAACAGAGTCAGGAGTAATGCATTAATCAAGCCTGCATTCGATACGCACCCAAAGGCCCAACAACTAAATTTCCCCGTGCCTGGCTACTGCGGCATCCAGCATTGTACACAGCAGCAATACCTCACAACAACAGGGCTCCAGCGCCGCAGAACAAACACAGTGAAAACCTTCGGAAAATGGCCGCCATTTAATTCAGTTTTCATCAGTTGGTTTGCAACAAACACACACAACACACACACACACACACACACACACACACACACACACACACACACACACACACACACACACACACACACACACACACACACACACACACACACACACACACACACACACACACACGTCCTACTTAAAAAATGACCACCATCTTCTACTCTACCATTTGGATCGAATTTAATTTGGGGGTGAAGGTAAAATGTTTCCTTTTGGTAACGGCCGAGTAAAGGCTTGGGGAACGAGGGGATAGCATATCTATTATGGTCTGTGTGTTTTTTCTTCTTCTTCTACTCCCGCGCAGCGGTAAAAGGGTTTCCAGCTAAACAAACAGGCGGCTAATTAATGAACACCTTCTTCTTCGCTGGAGAACAGGGAAAGAAATGGACTGCCACGCTCGATTTGGGAGCCGTTGCATTTTGGGGAAATGAAGAGGGAGAACGAGGCTCAATCAAGTGGGCTGGGTTTGCACGAGGTGGGCTCTAGAAAGCAGTGGAGAGAAGCTCTGCTGTTTAACCTTCTGAGGAGGTTTCTGTTATCATACCATTCGCAGACTTATGCACACACCCACGCACATAAGGCACGCATACACACACACACACACACACACACACACACACACACGCACGCACGCACACACAGACACACATACACAAAACAACATAGTGGAACTAACACGCGCACGCTCATCCTCTCTCTTTCCGTCGGAGCCCAACTCGCACCGTGAAACCGATGTTTGCCGTGCACTTTGTTGAACGTTCACATTATAATTATATACACAGGCGGATATGAATCAAAAGCAAATAGAAAATCAACATGAGGGAGCAAGCGCCTGTTGTTAAATATGCATGTCTCATCAGCCCCCAGCTTATATATTACACATGGGGTGCATTCATAATCAAATACCATTAAAGCGTATAAGTTCCATTACAATGAGAGGTATCTGTTTCCAGACAGGCCAAACAGGGACTTATGGAATGGGATACGACGATCAAGTAAGTGTCTACATATGCGAGAGGGATATTTTAGAAGATTATTGATGAACTCCCCAAATAGTAGGCCTATATTATTACATAAACGCTTAAGTATTGCCACAGTCAATTCAATTCGCTTTGTTTAAAGGCATGTTTATAATTGGCAGACACATTTTGCAATGTACTTAATGTGCAGATATTTATATTATTGTAGTATATAAAGTTTTCTAATATAAAGTATATTGCAAAAGCACCAACAGTAAACGTGCATTTAAAGGAGCAGAATTGAATCGACTGTAGCGGCAATTACTTAAGAAGGACCTTCAAAGTTGCTTTCCTTCACGATTGCCATAATTTATTCATTAAATTGACAGGATTAAAAAAAGTTTTAAATCATGCAGCACACGGAGCGAAATGTTTTTCATTGTTTATTTATTTTTTATATTTCCAAATAGGTTTTAAAAAAAAATAAATCAACCTAGAAAAATAAAGTTCTGGTAAGCTTCTGGCTGGGGGCTGGCCGACAGCACTGAGGGAGAACATTGACCAAGCACACACACACACACACACGCACGCACACACATACACACAGTGGGGGTGACCACAGCCTAGGAAGTGTGAACAGCTGTAATCCGGGGGGGCGGGTGATGTGGAAGCAGCCCACTGTATGTCTATCTTCACCAGCTCTTACTGTGTGTATCTTCGCTAAGCTCTCTGTATGTGTGTTCCCCGCGTACTGAGGGTTTTGAGGTGAGATCTCGGCGCTTGATATATGACTTCTTGAAATCCATAAACCAAGCAAAAAGGGACTGACGGTTGGCTGTAAGCTAAGTCTGCTGACTATGTTTTATTTCTGAATCGTGTCCTCGTGCTGCATTGAGCTGTGGATTGATTTACATGAAAAAAAAAAAAACACTGTTGTTTGTTTTTGCAGGACCTTGTAGATTTGAAACGTTTTTGTATGACTGAGGATGATGATTTTCTCTGGCTGGAACGAAAAAACACACATACCGAAGATTAAAGTCTCCTTGTTCTCTCTTTTGTTTATTCAAATCAATAATTCGAATTGCATACCAAATGTACATTATTCTACTACATACCTTCATACAATACAATACAATACAATACATACCTTATTATTCTTCCATACCTGACATAACCATCGCTCCTTCCACAAAGGGAAAGGGTGGAGAACAGAAATACAGCGGCCCTAAAGGCAGTGTAGGTTTCCTGACGCAGGCGTTCGGTTCTCTGCAGGTTCTCCCAAGGTTAACTTCCTGTCTCTGGGGCGCAATGTCTCAAACACACACAGAGCTCGTTCGCCGACAGCTAAGGCGCTAACTCTCGCCGTGTTACCACAGAACCCTGCTCTCCTTCAACAGTGAGCCTACCCAGTGACAGAGCTTGGAGCGTTCTCTCCCTTTAGACGCCCTGGCCGGCAGCTCTGGGTAGACAGGCAGCCCGGGGCGGCAATAGGCTGAAATTTAAGGATAAATGTAATAACAGATCATTTAATGGTGGTTACAACCAAAACTATTCTCCCCACCTCCGAATGTCTGGGAGGGACGAGGAATGGAAGTGGATGGTGGATATGAGTTAAGTCCCTTTTTACCGCTAATCCCGCCGTGAGCCGGGGGGCGACTGCACGTAGACACGATCTCAGGAAGAAATGAGGACAAATTCGAGGAAATGGTTCGTACAGATCTTTTACGAGGGCCTGGATTAAAGGAAATGAAGGCTAATCAAATCAAACGCCCACGTTTTATTCACCGGCTTTATATCAATGACCGCCGCCGCCGCCCAAGTCAGCTTGAACCATCCTCAGATAATTCACACTCTGAAAGATATTCACCTTGCACAACGACCATGACATTCACAGCCTCACTCCTCCTCCACCGCCAGAAAACTAACTTTCTACTTCTTTTAAGATCCTTGCTTGTCCGGGGTGGTCATCAAAGAGTGCAGCGGTTCTCTGAGTCTGTTTCAAGTTTCCTGTACTTGAACTTCTACTCCTACTCTAAGCCGTGACCCCCCTCGTCTAATAAAACCTGCATACTTTCATCGAGAAATTCAGAGAGACATGAGTCCACCAGGGAGACAGCCTTTTGAAATGTTTGCTTTGGTACCGTCTTATGTGAGAGAACTTGCATAAATAACCACGTTTGCATCTCGTGAAATGCGCCAGACACCAGATACCTAGTCTGAGCCCCTAATGGACCTTGTAGTGTACTCGGGCTCTCTGTGTTTTTAACTGTTTTCTGTCTGCCAGTTGCTTACACTGATACTGAAATATGGACCCCAGTGCACACAGACGATACCAAGCCTTTCTTTATTTTATGGCTCTCATCTTGATGCTCTACTGTGGGTCTGCTTAGTAACTCTGTTGTCACCGCTTGGATACCGCACACTCTGTCAGGCCTTTGAGAAGGCAATGTTCTGTAGTTAACCTGTAAAACTAACCTGTAGTTCAAAGAACTACACTTTATGGACCCCAATGAGTTTTTGTATGGTGGAAATAAGAAGAGTTAAAAGCCTAACCTTTGACCCCTTTTCAGGGAAACATACATTGCACTTTTGAACAGAGAACAGTAAGTTGATTGAAAGTTTTTCCTTCAGATATTTATTTTTGGAACTCAGATTTTGCAATACTATACCATTGTTTAATAAATAATGCTAACTATATGTACCATGGCTTGAGAATTGGATCGGAGTGACCCTGCAAGGCAAAACTGAATATCATCAACCAATGTTTTCATAAAAACTTGTGTTTCGACTCTGGTCTACGTGTTTCATCTGATCCCCTGTCTGTCAGCCAGGAAGAGGAAAAAGATAACGACTCATTTTTGCAATCGCAAAGAATCCTGATCCGACTACAAAGAGAGAAATGCATGAAAGGTCGGGGAGGAACGTCAACAGAGACACACTCAGATCGGATGTGCATATTCCTGTCGCGGGCTTCCTGTCTGCTGGGCCTTCGCGACAGCCATGATTCAGTGACTGCCCTGCGAAGGGCTCTGTTGTTACAGCGCTGAAGAATTTGACCTGATGTCCACCACCAAGCTTTCCACAGAGGATGGCTCACAGGAAACCAGCGTGAGCGTTTCTGAAACAGTGCGATCTGTTATGACCCCTGTATGGTGAAAACTAAGATGTTTTTTTAATGACACCACTGTTAAGTCTTTCAGCCTGTGCTCCAGGTTTCGTGTTCTTTGGAGCCCAACTAAACAGTGAACTTTCAGTCCTAAAATATAAAGGCGTTTTAAATATCAAGTTGGTGTCTCAGGGTTACTCTACAGGCGTTCAATTGTGGCATGGCAAAGGATTGAATGGAGCGGTACTGCACTGAGTAATGACCTCGCACCAGTCAGAATAGCCGTGGTCGGCCGTGACCCCTCTCAAAGGGAAAGAGTGGGCAACGTCTCGGAATCAGGTGCGATGATTGAGACTTACTTGGCAGATAACTATCTTCTGGTGCGTCAAACACACATGGCTCACAATTACCTGTATGCCTTAAAGGCTCCTGCAACTATCATCGATTCTTAGGATGTGCGAGGGCGTACAAGATTGATGTCCGTGCCCATTCAATAGCCAATAGTCTGAGAACCGAAGGCCATTGGTTCAATGTTCAAATGTTAATTTTGAACCCTGCATGAATAAGAAAATCCATACCCACCCGTAACCCCGCAACCAGAGCCCAGCAAGCAACTTATCATCACTGTCGTTAAAATCTCCCTTGCCGACGATAATAAAAAGGAGAAAACCAAAAAACTGAGCCGCTCATTTGTCCTCAATTTGTAATAACACATGGGGCAGAACAAGGAGCAAATCCGTGCGGTACCACAAACATGAGACAACCCCGAAAGGCAGAGCTCCTTCCCATGTAAAACATCTCCAGGAAGTACGGCAACGCCCAACACCTGACCATCTGAGGGGGTAGAAAAAAACACAGACATGTGTTTCCATTACCCGAACGCTTCCCCGAGACTCTCCTCCGCAAAGCCGTCTCCGCACTCCACTGCAAAGCACAAACCCCTCTCATATGGGAGCCATTACCTCTGTCCCTAGGCATTGATTATGACTGTCAATGAGGAATCAGCGGGCACAAACCCCCCCCCAACGATCATCCTTTAACCCCCCCGGGTCTGCACATTAAACCGTTGCAGAATCCCCTTGATATTGCAAAAGGAATCCCAGCCCCTTTTCCAAAATCCAAACACTCCGTTAACAAACCCAAATAAAGTGGTCATGCGTTAAAAGATCGAAAGGCTCTGCTCTGTTCCCTCTCTGTCAGCAGGTTTCCCCTCCTACAATCAGAGGGTCCCTCGCCTGTGATTTTCTGGACTGGTTTCCATGTGATTACCTGCTGCTGCTGGCCGTGGACAAGAGGGAGAGGGGGACGTAAAATGGACGACTCCTTAGGAATGGTGATTACTGGCCAGTGAATTGAAACCAGCCATGAAGAAACCAGATCTGGCTGCGTGAGAGGCATTAGGCCGGTTTACCCGAATAAGTCGAACACCCCCCCCCCCCCCCCCCCCCAAACCTGCCCCATCGTCTTCGCCCTTCGTCTTCTGCTTTCCCCCCGTCACCGGGCCTAAGTTATTGAGGGGACGATGAATCCCCAGTCTGTAAAACAGGGGATAAACCTTTTGAACTTTATGTGGCAGGGCCGCGGGAAGCGGTAATAAAATGAAGCGGGTAGCGAGGACACAAGTAGCAGTGTAATATGAAACAATAAAATAGGAGCTAGCAGGGAGCGATTACCGGCCCAAATGAAAACCAATGGCTCCCCTTCAGTCACTTCCTCCTTCCCCCTGACCAGAACCTGGGTCCACCACCGCCCAGCCGCTCCCCGCTGACATTATTACATCTAAATCAATGATTTATTCCCCTGGATCCAAGGCAACCACTTTAGACAGCTTTGGAGACGTTTATCCAGTCTGAGGGATTGCGAGCGAGTGGTTTGACACTCAGAACCGAGCGCTGTGCAGTTAGAGAGGCCCATTTTCCTCGGATTTGTTTCAAAGCAGAACAGTGTTGTACTTATGTTGAGGGCCACTTTGGAACTCTGTGGAACATCTTTGGGGACAACGACCGATGAGGATGGTAGTCAGGGAGTCGGATACTAGTGGTCATTCACATCTGAGACCAGAATGCGTGTCCTGACTTTGTTAGGAAACACTTTTGTTTTGGTATCAGTTGCCTGAACATGGGACTTTTCCAACTGTCCGTAATGTTGACCTTACGTAACACATGATGGACAAACAAATCAGCAAAAACTCACCCCACTCATTCTCACAGATATAGATTGAAATCGTTAGCCTCATAGCATAATTGCCTCAATCATATTTTAAGGTCCCATCTTGTATTTCGCGTAGAAAATGTCTCAAATAGATGACTTAGGCAGATGGTGATTATGGAATTCAAAGAGCACGGTTGCTCTAAGGTTGGATATCACAATTTGGCCAAATTATGACTTGGGCAATTATGCTATGAGGCTAACAAAATAATAATACGCACCCAATAGGCCTCAGGTGTAAAGCCGATCCACTTAATCACCTTCCTGAAGGTAACACGTTCTCACCGGGACCTCGGCATTGACAGGATATCACATTAGGAGGTGGTGTTTTCCCTTTCTGGGTTCCTGTACGAGCGCGGGAGTTACTGTGGAGAATCATCAAAGGAGCGGAGCCACACGTGCGGAGAGAGGTGGAGGTTCAGACGGCCCCGAGGCCCGTCCTCGCTTCACTTAAAGGGTTTGTGGAAGGTCGAAGGCTGGTTATTTTCGAAAATAGAGGAGTTGAAATCCCAGACGAAAGGCGCAGGCTGAAATAGGAGCCGATTGAATCCGAAACATGTGATCTCACAATGCACTTCCCCTCCATGCTGGCGAAGGGATCACACACACACACAAACACACACAGACAGAAACACACACACAGAAACCCCCACACACACAAACACACACACACACACACACACACTACAGACACACACACACACACACACACACAGACAGAAACACACACACAGAAACCCCCACACACACAAACACACACACTCAGACACACACACACACACACAGAGACACACACACACACACACACACACAGCCACACACATGTACGGACACACACACACAGACACAGACACACACACGTACACGTATGGCTGAGAGTCGGGCGGACATGTTGAGCCCGTGTTTAATAGCTGCAAAGTGTGCAGCGAGTTACAGTGGGAGCCCCCCCAGCGGCCCCTCGCACCTGGGTTCATCCCGGTGACATCACCGGAGGACCGGGGACCGCACGGCTTCACACTCAAGGCTTCAGAGTCAATCAATCTCCGGCCTCCACGGCTATCCGCTATCATAACAGCTCCTAATCAAGGAATCAAAGAAGAGTTCCTGTTTTGGCCGACTGTTTTCCCCGTCAATAACAGGGGAGCGGGGTTCTGTTTCTCAGGGGGAGAAATTGGCGTTAGTGAAAACATGGACGACTTCCATTTCAAATAGGAGGAGGAAAACACATGCGACTTAATCCAGATGGGGGACACAGGTTGTTTTTTCCGTGAGAGCGATTTCGAAACCAAAGGGAAGAATTCATGTCTAAATGCTGAAATATTGTTTCACAAATTCGGATTAGTAACAGAGGGAAGACCGGGACGAAAATGTAGTGCAATAAATAAAAACACGCAACACATATTCGCATTATCAGTCACCCCCCTCTCTAAGTTCCCAGGTCTGATAGGGATAGATCTTACTTAAAATGATGAACTATTTTAATCTCTCGCTAAATTGATGGATGAGCACGAAACTCTAACCCCCCCTCAAAGAAGTAATGTAATGTACAGTGCTTCAGGGGGCCAGTACATGCCACCATTTTAGGGTAATAGATTTAAAGGGCCCCTACACAGAAGTGATTAATAGGCCCACGTCTGGCCTGACCAGACAATCATGTGGCCCTATCCTGCCGGGTAAAGGCCATAACAGGAAGCAGCTGTGGAGAGGCAGCCAGGGGTTTTTCACCGACAACTGTGATCTTCAATATTGAAAGTCATCTTCATAACACATAATGTGATAGATCTGCGGGGGTCAAGGGGTTGAATAGCATTCTGGGCTAACTCGAGACATTCATTACACCTCTCTCATTACACGTTTGTCCAACCACGGTTCATATTCCAGACGTGAATCCTTCTATGGGAGGAAAGTTAATATATATAAACGAGCAAAGACACAAGTGAGCATGGTTTCAGATACGACATGAAAACTAAAACATCGGTCAACAACTACGACAATTTTTTGCTGCGCTATCTTCGCTGAACCAACCCCCCCTTTTGAACGTCTATCACCCAAAATGAAAATCAGCGTCCAGGCGCCAAGAAACACCGCACAAGGTCAACGGGAGGAATTTCCACTCTGGAAAAGAAAAAGGAGAGAAAAAGACCTCAGCCCCGATGACTGGGGTCTCGGGCGGTGTTTGTTTTAAGAGATGTCACGCTGTGCAGCCGCAGCACACTCCGACTCCACCGACTCCCTCGCCCACGTGAGAAACAGGAGACACTGCGGGCCTCGAGAAAAAGGAGCAGTCTGACAAGGCAGCCAGAGCCAGACGACCCCCTCACCTCCGTCATCCCCGCAGAGAGTGAGAGAGCGGGGGGGATGTGGTGGTGGTGGGAGTGTGGTGGTGGTGTGGTGGTGGTGGTGGAGGGAAGGGGGGGGGGGGGGGGTATGCAAGGAGTCTCCATTGTTGACGTTGAGCATTCCTATGGAAAAGTGAAGGAACAGGGAGACGTACAATGAGATGTCTGTCAGACACGGCTAAGTGTTCTTGCGGTGATGGACCGGCCGCAGAGAAATAATCACAGAATCACAGAATCACATGCATAACCTGCGTCCAGGGCCAAGCTCAACACACGCACCCACGTTTTATTCCGGTGACACCGGTGCAGACGTTTTGACAAATTGCAGCGTTCGTCTTATACTGACACACCGCGCAGGGGGACAACACTGCTGCAGAGTGAAAACAGACCTTGTATGTGGTTTCATGCACCAAAACTGTATTTTAATTTCAGATTTTAAATAGCAGAAACGAGATAGAAAACAGCCACAGAGTTTTGTTCTATAAAAAAAAAAAATAGTGCATCCTTTATCGATGCATTTATTCTTAGTCTTGCTAAACTTGATGACCTAACCCTCCAACAAAAGCAGCGCTGATAACTTAAGCTGTATATCATGGTAGCCAAGTCAAACACAGTAGTACGGGGGTCAATTATGCTTCTTCAGTTCTCAATTGAAAACACTGCACACTCATAGGCCTGTCATGTCCACAATCCCACATGGCTGTTGTCACAGACACAATCCTGTCAGTGCCAGTGGATGTCCGTGTTGACATCAACTCCCAAATCAAACGGCAAGTTCCATGTCGGCTGTCGCGTACACAACCGGGGGCGCAAAGTAGATATGTACCACATGAAATCCACATCCACAAGCTTTGTCAACCACCCTTCTAGCCAGCGCTTTCACATAAACAATGTGTTGTTGTCATACCCATCTCATAGCTGTGGTATTCGGAGAAAAAACGGTCCCACGATGTACACCCAAGAGTTTTTCCCCGTTCCCCTCTGAATCCATTTAATCTCCTAAAGTCGTTTTTTTCTTCGAAACACATGTTTGGTTCTGTGAGTGATTTGAAGGCAGATGTAGTTCCTGGCTGCATCCTTTCAACAAACTGCCTCTTGGTAATTGGCCATTACTGTAGAGCTGAGAGACGTGCTGTCCAGAGGGCAACTAGACCTCTCTGGAAGCAATCATGGCTGCGTCGGCTGGCAGACAGCCTCGTCACTGGAACATACCGCCGCCGCCGCCGCCACTCCCGCTGCCTCCGCTAATGCCGCTGATGATGTCTTATTAAAGGAAGACGGTACCCGGGAAGAAAGAAAATAAACACACTAATGAATAGGCTACCACTCAGAGCAGGTTCGCTCTTGTCACTGTTGAGTGGATTCCCCCATTCATCCACGCATGTGCCTTTTGGAAATGATTGACAAGGTTAAAAGTTGATATAACCGACGTATGAAAATATCCAAATATTCTATTGGTATCGTCTTTCATGAGATGAGACAAGTGCTCTTAATTGACAGCACCCCTCGTCATCCACTCCGTCAAAACGTCCATATATTACAGATCAACACACACATGGACGTGTATCAACATAGTACCTACTCGATGGCGAACACTCTAACACACACACTTTACACACACAGTGTGGCGAGACATGGAGGGGGAGAGGTGAGCGTCTCGGAGCCGAGTTAACAGTGCAGGAAGATGCTTCGGCTTGTGAACCCGTATTAGGTGACCTTCAACCAGTGGCCTCATAATTACAAGAGAGCACGCGAAGCCATGCCTGGTGACCCGCCTTCATCTCCCCACCGCCGACCCCCAGAACATCACAGAGTCGGGGTGGGGGGGGGGGGATAATGATAACAGCTGACGCGCCTACCTCCTGCCTCAGACTGACAACTGGATCCAGATGGGGGGAGCATATCATTACAGTTTTATTGGGCGATATCAAAACAAGAGCAGCCGCATTCCTGGAATCTCTCTCTCTCTCTCTCTCTCTCTCTCTCTCTCTCTCTCTCTCTCTCTCTCTCTCTCTCTCTCTCTCTCTCTCTCTCTCTCTCTCTCTCCTCTCTCCCTCTCTCTCTCTCTCTCCTCTCTCTCTCTCTCTCTCTCTCTCTCTCTCTCTCTCTCTCTCTCTCCTCTCTCTCTCTCTCCCTCCCTCCCTCCCTCCCTTTGAAACCGTCTTGGGAACTTATAGAGAATATATAAATAAGAGAGAAGAAGAAGAAGGAACCACTCACATTGTTTGTGAGGGGTTCAGGCCTTTGTTCTCCCTGCCAGCCGTGGGGATCCGGGAGGGGAACGTCACGAGCAATATGGAGAGGTGTTGGGGGAGCGACGGGTGAGAGCTCACCGAGCAGCGAGCCAGCGCAAGATGGACTTTGAGACTCCACAGTCTGTCTGGAGCTTCACAGGCAGCAAGGGGGAGGCTTCCTAAAAGTTCACTTCAAAACAATACGAACTCCACTTAGCAGACTGCGGCTAGCTAACTGAGGCAATCAGATAGGGAAAGAGCCCTCCCCCCCCGCCGGTTTGAGGTGCCCTTGTCGCAGGGCCCCTGGTATTGCATGTGCTCCATGTTTAGCTTATGTCAAAACACCACAAGTGACTGGAGGCCCCTCTCTCTCTCTCTCTCTCTCTCTCTCTCTCTCTCTCTCTCTCTCTCTCTCTCTCCTCTCTCTCTCTCTCTCTCTCTCTCTCTCTCTCTCTCTCTCTCTCTCTCTCTCTCTCTCTCTCTCTCTCTCTCTCTCTCTCTCTCTCTCTCTCTCTCTGCCGACTCATGATTCGTAGCACTCACGGTAGCATGAGTCGCTAAGAGCTTTCCCATGCTACCACCTCTTCATCGTTAAGAGGCTCAAAGTCCCCAGGATGCCTTCCCCGAAATCTCTGCAACCACGGATGTGTTTTGGAACGAGACCCCCCCCCCCCCGCCCCCCCTATCACCCCAAGTCCCCCCTGGTCCTTAGACATCCCGGAATCCACGCTTTGATGACCTGCCCGCCCGTATTAAAACCATGCTCTTTCTGTCCTGGAGTTTTAAAGATTGTTTGGATTTGTGCATTCTTCTCAGCTCACCTACAGCATACCCCCACCCCAAATGTCCCTCCTTACTCTATCGCACACAAAGCCACAAACACACACACAAACACGTACACCCAGGCTTGCACGTCCATACATCGCAGCCTGTTTTAGTTTTGTTTTCCACCTTCTCCACGTGGCGCACCGCAGGGTGCATAAGAACCCGAGTCCCGTCTCCACACCGTGTCCCATACAGCCGATGTTAACTTCATCTGAACCGCGACTGTATACATACTGGCACCGAAATCGGCCGTTCCCCCCCGGAGACGGCATTAGGTTGATTAGATCCACGCTAGGGGGTGGTGCGGGAGTGGAGGGTGGGTGTGTGGAGGGAGCTGCACACAAATGCATCACAGGGAAAAGCTATGAGAGAGAGAGAGCGAGAGAGAGCGAGAGCGAGAGCGAGAGCGAGAGCGAGAGAGAGAGAGAGAGAGAGAGAGCGAGAGAGAGAGAGAGCGAGAGAGAGAGCGAGAGAGAGAAAGAAAGAGCGAGAGCAAGAGCAAGAGCAGAGCGAGAGCGAGAGAGAGAGAGAGAGAGAGAGAGCAGAGAGAGAGAGAGAGCAGAGAGAGAGAGAGAGAGCGAGAGAGAGAGGCCTCACTGTGTGTCCACTGACTTTGATCTGGTGTCAGGATGTGTGTGTAGCCGTGCCATGGAGGAAGCGGGAGGACAGAGCGAGGAGGGACGAAAAGTGAGGGAGGAAGGAGAAGGAAGAAAGCTGACCCGACTGGCACAAGACCCCGGGGGGGGGGGGGGGGGGGATGTGAGTTTTTTCTCACATCCATAATGAGGGTCGTCAA
Organism: Melanogrammus aeglefinus; assembly: GCA_900291075.1. NCBI lineage: Eukaryota > Metazoa > Chordata > Actinopteri > Gadiformes > Gadidae > Melanogrammus > Melanogrammus aeglefinus. The sequence continues at coordinate 70,917 of OLKM01000970.1, read as the reverse complement.
GTACAATGTGAACACTCATATACACGCACATAATCATGCACATGGGAGCCCCTGTCATCCGGTGGGGAGGATGAGAAGGTTTTTGAGCGGGGCTGGGGGAGGGCGGGGGGGTGGAGAACGCTTCGTGATACAAGTCAATCCTTCCTTCCTCCCCCAGTGGGGGCTGGAAGCAGGCGCACCCCCGAGAGGCCTTTCCTTGGGCACGACGCTGTGGTTTGGTGCTGATGTGTGTGACGGATCAGAGTGGAGCATATTGGAGTTTAATTTAGCTGTACTTAACAGCCCCTCGATATATACCCTACGACTACGTAGATGTGTACTTAACAGGGCTGTCTATATATACGCAGGCAGATGGAGGAATTCAATGTCAGCGCGGAGGAAGGCATGCTTCGTGCGTGAGTCACGGAAAGCTCTAGATGTTGATTGGGCTGCATGAGCCTTCTTTATCTCAAGTTCTGCAATGCTGGTTGAGTGATGTCTCACTCTTTTGAAATGGTAAACATATCTCTATGTATGCAATGGATAGTCAACAGTATGCATTGGTATTCCCATGCCTTAGGGGGCGCTCTACCGCACCTGTTAAGTGTGCCTTGTAACATTGTTCTGGTGCTAGTAAACCAGAGTTAAAATGGATATCAACGTCTCAACCCACGTTCTTGTGTCACTCTGTAACTCACAAGTTATCCTTATATTACATATCAAATACAATATGTAAAACACATTCAAAGTGTACATGTGTTCGTCAATGTTACACCGCAACGTCCTCAGAATATGTGTTTTACTAATTACTGATAACACTTTGCCCCGCGGTCACCAGACACTTCACAGCAATCCCTCCCCAGCTCTGACGCCAATCAAGAACAGATCTTGGAACACATTCCTTGGCGCGGTTTGAGCTTGTGTCACCCAGATCTCTCCCCCCTTCCCACCCCACAATCTCCTCCATATTTACCCATCACAAGTGGCGTTGCTCCGCGGTGACATCACCCACAGCGGGTCCGTCGGTTAGCCCCGCGCCATGCCAAAGAAAACGCCGCACCCTAGCCCCCCAGGCCCTGACACGCGGGAGTCCGTCCAGCTCCGACAGGCCCCTGGCAGAGGACCAAAGTCAACATCCATCCAAGAACCTGAATGTGGTGATATCACCGGAGCCCCTGAATAGCACCGCCGGGCCCCCCGGCACAATAAATCATACGCGGAAAATATCTGTAGACACGTTGGGGGTGGGGTGGGGGGTTGGCCGCAAGCGAGAGATGGACACAACAAGCGCAAATGTTTTCCGATTTGGACGTCTGGAGAACGGCCGTTTACCCTGCCAGCGAGTCAAGCATCCGCAGCAACACGGATGAATCCATAGCGGGAAACGTCGGATTGTATAATTGCTCGGTGCTGACGACGCCTGGGCGGGATATGGATTAAGCAGCGTGAGAGAACCCAGCATTGTTTTCGATATTTCCCCACCTTCTGTGTTTTCGTTCAGATCCCCCCCCCCCCCCCCCCCCCCTCCGCCACCACAACCACCTCCACCCGCCGGTCGGTTGCTAGGTGGGGGAGGACGTTGTGAGGCACGAATGCACTCGTGTAAAAGGTTGACCACACACGTTTACACAAGTCCTAAGAAGTGATGTTATGCAGACAACTGCTAAAAGTGGTCCACAGCGAAATCAAGCGGGTATTTTTTTTCTTGTTTGCGTGAGTGTGGAAAGAATCCAAAAACCATAAACAGGTTGGACCGCACCATCCTCAGGCTATGAATGTCCACCCCCATATTCTTTTCCATTCCTGCCTCCCTCCCCTCCTTACCTCCTCCTTCGAGCATGTGCTGGAAAGCACACAGCTGATATTTTCTAACCTGTTTTAACAAGGCTCGAGCTGATTCGTCTTCCGTTGACCAACTGTCAAGAAACGTCTGTATATAAAGACAGACTTTGAACGGTGAGGAAAAAAAGAGCCTGTGACAGACGGTTTTTCTATCCAAGGAAAACAGTGCGTTTAAGCCCGTTCACATGCGGATAGTATTGGGGGGCGGGGGGGGGGGGGGGGTTTCGACAGACTCTTCAGAGAAACATGGCCGCCGCCACGTGAGATAATTAACTTCATTGTAATGCACAGAGCCAGAGAGAGAGAGAGAGAGCGATGGTAAAACTCCACAACGTCGGAGAACCGGGGCGGTATGAAGTACGGGAGGGACGGCCGAAGTTAAGAGTCTACTTAGAAACAATCCATGATTGACATGCGGGGGGAAACCTGGGGGAGAAAAAGGGAAGGATGAGGAATCGGTTGGGAGGGATTTATGGCCGTGTGGGAGATGTATCGGCGCGGCAGCAGACATCTGGTTTGACCGATGTTTATGTGGCTTGGAGGAGCCATAAGGAACACAGT